>PVJX010000004.1:0-201329 GCA_004027295.1 Dolichotis patagonum | reverse complement strand
AAACTAGAAATTAACGATAAAAGCAACTGCAAAAACCTCACAAACACATGGACACTGAGTAATATACTCGAGCAATCAGTGGGTCTTGGAGGAAATTAAAGAAGAAATTAAACAATATCCACAAGCAAACAAAAATACAGACACAACTTACTGGAATTTGTGGGATGCAATGAAAGCAGCCCTGAGAGGAAAATTTATCGCACTGAGTTCCCACATCAGGAAGACAGAACGAACACAAATAAATGACCTGATTCTACAACTCAAACATCTAGAAAAAGAAGAGCGAGCCAAGCCCAAAGCCAAAAGAAGGGAGGAAATTACAAAGATTGGAGCAGAAATTAATGCAATAGAGACTAAGAAAACAATTCAAAGAATCAATGAATCAAAGAGTTGGTTCTTTGAAAGAATAAATAAAATTGATAAGCCCCTAGCCCACCTTATTTTAAAAAGGAAAGAAAAAAACTCAAATTCATGCAATAAGGAATGAAGAAGATGAAATTACTACAGAATCGGTGGAAATACAGAAGATCATCAACACCTATTTCAAAAACCTCTACTCTCATAGGTTCGATAACACTGAAGAAATAGACAGATTCCTAGATACATATGAACTACCAAAGCTGGATCAGGAAGATGTAAAACTGCTGAATAACCCAATTTCTATTAATGAAATTGAAAATGTAATTAAGACCTTGCCAACAAAGAAGAGCCCAGGCACAGATGGATTCACTGCAGAATTCTACAAGAAATACAAAGAAGGCGTAATCCCAAAACTCCTCAAACTCTTCAATGAAATTAAAAGGGAAGCAATTCTTCCTAAGTCACTCCTGGAAGCAAATATTACTCTCGTATCAAAACCTGAGAAAGACCCAACTAAAAAAGAGAACTATAGGCCAATCTCCCTAATGAACATAGATGCAAAAATTCTCAATAAAATATTGGCAAACAGGATGCAGCAAATCATCAAGAAGATTATTCACCCCAACCAAGTGGGATTCAGCCCAGGAATTCAGGGATGGTTCAACATATGTAAATCAATAAATGTAATCCACCATATCAATAGAGCCAAAAGGAAGAACCACATGATCATCTCTATAGATGCAAAAAAAGCTTTTGATAAAGTCCAACACTCATTCATGTTAAGAACCTTACAGAAAATCAGAATAGATGGTCTTTACCTCAATATGATAAAGGCCATCTATGACAAACCAACAGACAGCATCATATTAAATGGCCCAAAACTGAAAGCCTTTACCTTAAAATCAGGCACAAGACAGGATGTCCCTGTCACCACTCCTACTCAACATAGTAATGGAAATACTAGCCAGAGCAATAAGACAGGAAAGAGAAATAAAAGGAGTAAACATAGGAAAATAGGAAGTTAAATTATCATCATTTGCAGATGACATGATACTTTACATAGAAGACCCCCAAAACTCCATTGAAAAACTCCTAGATATAATAAATAAATTCAGCAATGTAGCTAGATACAAATTCAATACTCAAAAATCAATAGGATTCCTATACACTAACAACAAAAATACTGAGAGAGAAATAAGAGAAGCCACACCCTTCACACTAGCATCCAAAAAAATGAAATACTTAGGAATTAATCTCATGAAAGAAGTAAAAGAGCTATACAAGGAAAAATATAATACCTTGAAAAAGGAAATCGAAGAGGACCTCAGAAAATGGAAAGACATCCCCTGTTCATGGATAGGAAAAACAAACATTGTGAAAATGGCCATTCTCCCAAAATTTCTATACAGATTCAATGCAATCCCAATCAAAATACCACTAACATACCTCATAGATGTAGAGAAATCACTCCTAAAATTCATCTGGAACCAGAAGAGACATAGAATAGCAAAGGCAATTCTAAGCAGCAAAGGAAAGCCAGGAGGCATCACAATACCCGACCTGAAATTGTACTACAAGGCTACTGTAATAAAATCAACATGGTACTGGAATAAAAACAGACCTTAAGATCAATGGAATAGATTGGAAGATACAACCACAACCACAAACTCACTCAACCAATTTATCTTTGATAAAGGGGCCAAACATGCTCGCTAGAAGAACGGCAGTCTCTTTAACAAATGGTACTGGAAAAATTGGCTATCCATATGCAGAAGACTAAAACTAGACCCATGCCTATCACCATGTACTAAACTAAAATCTAAATGGATCAAAGATCTAAATATTAAAACAGAAACACTAAATCTGTTGGAAGAAAAAGTAGGTAAAAATCTCAAAGATATAGGGGTAAGTAGAGAATTCATGAACAAGAATCAAACTGCACAGGAAATACTTCCCAGAATCAATAACTGGGACCATATCTTATTAAAGAGTTTCTGTATGTTGAAAGAGATTTCAGCATAGTGAAAAGAAAACCCACAAATTGGGAAAAAAACTTAATGGACTGTGCCTCAGAAAAGGACTTCTGTCTAGAACTTACAAGAATTTTAAAAAATCAGACCCTCGAAATTCAAAGATCCAAATCCAAAAATGGGATCTGAAATGAATACACAGTTCTCAGATGAAGAAATACAAATGACAAATAAATACATAAAAAAAGTTTATCATCATTAGTCATGAGAGAAATGCAAATTAAAACCACACTGAGATTCCATCTCACTCCAGAAAGAATGGACAGGATTAAAAAAAACTACCAACAACTAAGGCTTGAGAGGCTGTGGGGAAAAAGGAACTCTTCTGCACTGCTGTTGGGAGTATAGACTGGTGCAGCCACTGTGGAGGTCAGTCTGAAGATTCCTCAAAAAGCTCGGTTTGGAAGTCCCATTTGATCCAGCTATTCCACTTCTAGGCATATTCCCAAAAGAACTGAAAACATCATACCACAGTGATATATGTGCACCCATGTTTATAGCAGCACAATTTGTAATAGCCAGATCTTGGAAACAACCTAAGTGACCATCAACTGAGGAATGGATAAAAAAGTTGTGGTATTTTTATACAATGGAGTACTACTCAGCTATAAAGAATGATCACATTGAGATATTTATATATAAGTGGACACAACTTGAGACCGTACTTATAAGCAAAATAAACCAAACTCACATGTGTAAATACCGTATAGTCTCCCTAGTAAGAGATTTGGTAAGTGTATGTAAGATTTTAAGTAATCACGATTTCCCATTTCATTGCTTTGAAACCTTTCAATGTTTTCATTGATCAGTTGAAATGGTTTTAATCTGTTTTGTTTATTTTATTACGCATGATGGTATGAACAGCTGTTTTGAAGAAAACAAAACATTATGTCAGCCATTGCTGATTTAATATCATCTTCCTTAGAAGTCCTATCATGCTTCTACTCTGCTATTACCATTGGATCTATCATGTTGTGTCTTGTTGGAATTTTAATATATGTGATAGTATAAACAAATTTTTTTATTACAAATGAGATATTATAGTAGCCATTGATCATTCTCTGTTATTCGGTTCAGAATGTCCTGTAATTCTTTCATTCTTTTGAATGGTTTTATACTATTTTGTTATGTTTGATATTATTGTATATGAAACTATGCTCAACTATAGCAGAGAAAGAGATATTTTGATAGCTACTGTTAATATCCGGTTGTCTTATTGTAAAGTGCTGTTTTGCTTACGTTGTTCTGATATGCTTTGTTCTGCCCGCTTTTGTTTTATTCTCTTTAAAATAAAAAAATGATAAAAAAAAATCTCATTCAGTTACATGTATTTTCCCTTCCATGGTATAACTTTTCTCTCTGATATGATATACTGGCGAGGGTTGACAAATATGGTTGTGATCATTAAAGCAGTGCAGGGACAATAAGAGGGGGAGGTAGGCGGTTACATAAGGCATAGATAACATAGCAGATGGTTATAGAAATGACCACCTGCTTGCTCAAACAAGTTACCCTTGGTGAAACATTTACAGGTGTAAAACAGTTATTTTTAGGGAACAGCTTCCATGCATTTACTATGTCCCCCATGACCCCTTAGCTCACACCAGAATCAAAAGACCCTGATTGGCTTAGACCACACCAGTCAGTGAAACAACTATTTTTAGGAACCATTTTGCCTTTATAAATATGAGCAGAGCAAAGATGCCAGGTGGAGAAGCTCACTGGAATTTCTCCCTGCTTTTGTGGCCTCCATGTGTCCACTTTGTCCCCACTGTTGCGATACTGTAAGTAAAACTCTGTTTCTCAGTCCTTTCATTTCTGACTTCTTCACTCTATACTGGACCCAACATCCTCATTCTTTGCAGGAGAACTTCAGGCTTAAGTCAGCCCCTCTGGAATGAGTGCACAGACCTGAGAAACAGAGGTTCATATTAACAGAGGCCCTTAGCTCCTGAGACCCCCAGCTGATGCTACAAGAGGACACATGTCATCATTGCTATTGAAAACATTGCTGCCTAAGGAGTGCTAAAATGTGTACATGTCAGACATGAGCTATCATAACATGTCCTTACTTTTTCTAGCCCTTTCTACTTTCCTGTATCAGGTATATGCACTTTTCCTGTTTTGTTCTTAAGAACTCCAACACCACTGCTTTCCCCCAAACAATTTTATTTGGCTCTCAGAGGATTAGGGAAGAAAAGAAAAGACTAGAAAAGAAAAGAAAAGAAAAGAAAAGAAAAGAAAAGAAAAGAAGGGAGCAAAAGAAGAGAGGAGAGGAGAGGAGAGGAGAGGAGAGGAGAGGAGAAGAGAAGAGAGGAAAGAAGAGAAGCTTTCCTAGACCATTGAGGTAGATGCCATGTTGTATAATTCCCTTCTTAGGTCCAAATGTTATTATGAAACTCAAATCAGAGGGATGGCCTATTAGGCTTTTTCCTGGACCTTTTTCTTTCCAATTTTTTCCCCTATAACTAGTTTTCCTCTTTGTGGGAAGCCTACTTGGATCAGCAGTCACTCTTCATTAACCTACCATTTGCATTTTTACTGTATGTTTTCAGTCCTTCATTGTTTTCCAAGATGTAAAGGCCCAGTTATTGTCACTGAAATTCTAGGTTTTCCCATAGTGAACAATCACCTCATACTTGTTAAGATGGATTTTATACAAAATACAGAGAATAGAGTCACCTTTACATTGCTGAGACAAAATACCTATCACATATAGCTTAGAACACAAAAGTTTTATTTTGGTTCATAGTATCAAAATTTCAGTCTGTGATCAACTGGTTCCTACACAGAATGCTGTGTTAAAGGGACATGGAGAGGAAACTGTTCAGCTCATGGCTGTCACAAAGATAAATAGAAATAAAAACAGAGAAAGAAGGAGGGGTCAAAGGCAATTTTTCCAGGTAGTGTCTCACGTGTGTCCCATGATAACCCACCTTGTCCTGGCGAGTCCCCTTTCCTAACCGAACATTTAGCTATGAACTCACCAATGGACCAGTCAACTGGTGGTTAACATTCTCAATGCATAAACCTTTGGGAGAGATTTAAACTATAATAGACAACAAATGGTAGCAAAGAATTAGAAAACAAAGAGGCCTTGAATATTGTTGATGGAAATCAGTGTAGCCGTTATATAAAACAGTAATGTGGTTCCTGAGAAAACTAAAAAGAGTTATTTTCTGATCTATCAATCCTACCACTGGGATTTAACCCAAAAGATTTGAAATCAAAATATTTAAGACATATATATGCTTCCATGTTCATTACAGTGCTATTTACAGAGTTCAAGATATTAAATCAGTGTAAGTGTCCTTCATCAAATAAATGGACACAGAAGGTGTGCATAAGAAATATGCATAGGTAAATACTACTTAGTCTTGAGAAAGGAGGTCATTTTCAACAATGTGGATGGAATTGGAGACCATTATATTAAATGAAGTAAGCCTGAGATTAAGTACTTTATGATCTCACTCAAATGTGCAAACTCCAAACAATTGAACTCATAGAAACAAGAGTAGAATGGTGACTGCAAGAGACAGAGAGTAAGGGACCTTAGAAGGTGATGGTCTGAATACAAAGCTCCAGTTAGGCATGGAAAATAAAGATATTTTGCATAGCAGAGTGAATAATATTTTGGAATTACTTAGTACCCACAGTTACATATAACTAAAATTTGTTAGTTTGCCATGAAAACAAATATGAAAAGAGTAGTCATTGGTTTCTCACATGACTTCCAGCCCCTGGCGGTTAGGTTGTTATTAGTTTTAAAAGAATTATCATAAACTAAAGTTGACTCTGAAGAATCACAGTATGCCTACTTTTAATGTTGTTTTACAGTTACACACTCACTGCACAGAAGTAGTGTTGCATTATGAATGTTATCTTCCTTCTCACTGTTTTATTATAAAGAAAATAAGCACTGTAAAATAAATAGGTAAGGGCATGTGACTAAAGTGAAAGATCATTACAATTTAGAACAGTTTCTTTACCTAGTTTGGCTCATTACATTTAGATGGAGAGCTAAGATTCATGAATTTGGCAATGATAATTGTTCATAATAAATTTAATAAACTCATAATGTAAATGTATTTTATATTAAAATAATGTACTAGTAAAAATATCATTTACTATTTAACAAATGCATAGTTAGTTAAGCACCGTGCTCAAAATATCAATATTCAGAGAAAGTAATATTATTCAGAGGTAATATTATTGCCATCTTACAGATGACGATATTGGCATTGAGAGAAAATAAAATGTTCAGTGTCCACCTGGATACTAGGTGGTAAAATAGAAATTTAATTATATATAATGTTCCCCAAAGAATACAGGCTGTTGTATAATAGGCCCTACAATTCATGGTATGAAATTTAAAATATGCTATCACTTTTTATATGTTATTTTTAATTATTATGAATGGATTGTTTTGCATACTTATATATCTAGAATTTATAAGTAGACTTTTAGAAAATGTATTATTATTAACTTTCCTACATTTTTCAAAATATAGTTATAAAATGGTATCATATTCATGTTTAAAATGTTACAGTTAATCAAAATCACTGAAGAAAACTGACATTGGAAGTTGGTCAGAAAATCATGTTTGAAGTCTGGGCCAGAATCTTGATTATTAACATCCTCAGTGGCTCTTATAGAAATTACCCAACACTAAATTATGATTAATATTTCTCTCAGTCATACATTTTTTTCATGAGGAAATTCATATATAATTAATTCATAACATAATCCTGCAAAACCTAATCACGCAATCTGTAGCTCATCCAATTGAAGGTAAGAGGTTTACTATTTCAAAATTTACCCAGGTGTCACTCAGGCAGTGTGTTTATGTCTTGCATATCCCAAATGTCACTGGGGCAGGTGTCACTTCAATCAGGCAATTTTTGTATTGAATAAATTTGATAAAATTGTTTTTGTACTACCTATTATAAGAACTAATGAAGAAAATATGCAATTTTTGTTCATCTTGTATTTAAATAATTGGACCGATAAGTGGTTAAATGGTTTCATTTTGTGTATGTGTGTGTGTGTGTGTGTGCACACATGCTAATGGCAACTATACAATTCAAACCCCAAATCAGGACATAATTGCAACATTCTTTTTTGTTGATTTGAACAAAAATACCCCATAAATTTGATAAAACTACTAGTATCCTCCCTCACCAAAGCACTACAGAAGGTTTACTGATGAATTTTAAATACTTTTATGTGACATGTGTTCTTTGCTTAAACATTGTCTCATTAGGGCACACTTACCTTTTCCACTATTTTCTTCTTCTTACACACATAAAATTTAAGTAGACTGGGAAATATAACTTTTGTACAGTGTTTATAAAATTATTTCAAATATGTCTATGCATTTGTTTTATGCTTTGACATCTAGATTATGACATGCTTTTGAAGATAATGCTTTCCTTTTTCTTGTGATCTTGAAGGAGCTTAAAATTATCTTTTACTTATAAAAGGTACACATGTTAGAAGGATCCACATCAAAAAGTATATTATTTTTTACTTATTTTTTAAGTGCAGATTTGCTTTTAATTCTCTTGTCATTTATAGCTCTCCTTGCAGTGGAATTTTAAGTTACCATCTGAGTAAAATTTCAGATCAGTGGACAAGTCAAAGCACTTATGTGTGTGGTATTGCTCTAGAAGAAATCCGGGACTAAGTAAAAATGCTACATGAGTTAAATCAAAGATTTTCCCAATAAAATCTCAAAGCCAACTAGGTACCTTTCATTCTGATTTCTCACCTAAGTTCCAGGAAGGCTAATGTCTAAGACACCGTGGATATACATTAGGACATTCATTGCTTTCATTATTGATATTTTCTATCCAGTTTATTATTTAAAAAAATATTTTCAAAGTTTAATACCTTCTTAAAACAAAATCTATGCAAGATGAAGGCTATTGGAGGTGCTGTTTAAAAAAAAACTTAACAGGACTGAATTAGAACACAGTAGTCTTAAATGTATATAAATTTCCTGAGCTAAAATGATAAACTGATTTGTGCCTCTTGTAAATTACAACACAGAAGGATCAAAAGCAAGTAGTACATTTAAAAAAAAGTTTACCAGTTTTTGAAACTTTTGTGAAATAATAACATAACTAAGTACTTATTGAAAAGCTAAAATAAAAGATAAAACTGGCTGCTGAAATAATGAGAATGAGGTCGTTTTAGAGTTAACTCTGACATATACTTCATAAGTGGTAAATTTAAATAGTCCTGACAAAATTCTGTAAGTATTACTGTGGATGTTATATTATAGATAAGGAGACTTCTAAGTCAAGAAAGGTTAAACGTGTTACCTAGTGTCCTACTGGACACTTAAAGTTTATTGGACCTTAAGATAAGTCTGATTGGAAAAGTCACACACACACACGTGAATCCTTTAAACTCAAGCCATGAGAGAATACCATGAGCCTATGGACACACAGGCACAACTCAGATTTGACTCAACTCAAAGTTTCTACCATAGAGGCAAACTATGAAATTAATCATTTGTGTGATATGCAGATAAGAGAGCATTCATTTACATCTTTCAGAAACCTTAATCATCACTGGATATACATTAAGTGCTAATTTACATTTTTCAAAACACTCTTTTTCTTCATTTTGCTTTTCATAATGTTTATTCCTGGGATCCATTCCAAAAAAATGTAGCAGTCATACTTCTAGGCTTTCTTATTATAAAAATAATAACATGTGAATATATGTATATATGCATATATACATAGTTTTTGATATAGATACTAATGGATGTATCTTACATGTTTATGTATAGTTAAGACATATTAAAGTATATCCAATATCTTTCAACTGAGGAATTGATTTTTGTGTACAATATTAAATCAAATCAATAAGGCAAATATTTGTGAGCTGTTTTGTAGGAGTGCTGTTAAAATAGTTACATAAAATATTGAAATTGAAACTAAGATGTACACTATGAGCTGACTTTGGATAAAGATCTCACAATGTATGTTTGTGTGGTATGAGACAGTGTAGTGAAGTATGGGCAGGGAATATCAATTCTAGAACTTTTCTTACCAAATTATTAAAAAAAATTTGCAAAGCCTGGTGAGCCACCTGCAAGCCCAACACTGGGAGGCTGAAGCAGCAGAAACATTCCAAGTCCAGCCTATGCCGCTTAGTGTATTAGCCAAGACCCTGTCTCTAAATAAAAAGGGGGATAGGGTAGGCATGTGTCATGTTCAGGTCCTGAGTCCCATCCCCAGTAATAAAAAAAAGGGAATTTCAAGATCTAAAGAAACTTTATTTTTAGTTTCTACATATATGATTTGTTTATTTGTTGCTGACATATATGTTTGTTTTATACAATCTAAAGCTGTTTTCTATAATATCCTTGGCTTTCATTGCTGTTGATTATAACAACTTGCCTTTGCAGCTTTATTTGTCTCCATTTTTGCCTCCTGTCTCCACTACACATTTCAAAATTGTGTCCTATGTTTATGTGTTTCTGCCCTTCCATATGACAGACACTCTTTGGAGAAGCCCTTTCCTCTACTTTTCATGTTCGAATTTCACTATGTCCCAAGTTGTAATTTTATTTAAGAGCATGTTTTTAAAATTTTGTTTTTATTTGTTCACACTTACAGTGCATGGCTGTTACATTCATCCTGGAGAGCTGTTATGTCCACTTTCATCTCTGAATCTTCTTTCCAATTTTCAAAAGATCTGTCTCCTCATTTCCTACCTTGAATTTTGCTCTTTGATTTTACTTAAACTTTGAGTTTCTCATATGAGAGAACACATGTGATATTTAAACTTTTGATTTAAGATTTTGGTTTAACCTTTTGATGTAATATTTGAGCTATTTGGATGTATTTCACTTCACATCATGGTCTCATGTTGCATCCATTTTCCTGAACATGACTCAAATGCATCCTTCTATTTAGCAGAACAGTGGACCATTGTGTATAAACACCACATAAATGTATATTTTGCATTCATTTCCTTTCTCTATTCTCATTTCAAATTTTTCATTTTTTCCCTGTTATATCATATCCTACTCTGCCTTGAAATAAACTTACTAATAAATCTATATCAGTCATCTATGAAACCAAAATATCTTTATGCTTATTTCTTGCTCAATATTATATTACATCAGATTACATTAATAGGTAAAAATTAGTAACATTTATTTTTGTAAAATTTTGAACAGTTTTAGTATTTCTTAATAACATGATCTGTTGTTGAAGAATCTCCTTTACTCTATGTCAAATTGCCAACCTTGCGGCTTGCAAGCAAATTCTCAGTTCTATACTGTAATTTGTGTGTTCTAACTTCATTTGCTGCCTATGTTCTCTAATATAAACACATTTTAAGAGTCTTAAATGAGAAATGACAGTCCAAACAAAATATCTTACACAGGAAGGCATTTGCAATTATTTCATAAAGTGATGCCAAAATATTGTCACATATAGTATCTCACATGCCAAATTCAATAACATCTTCTAATAGATAGAAGTTTTTATGAAGTTCCTTTATAAATCAGTCCAGGTGGCTTCTTTTTACATAGAGAGGATTAGTTTCAGAATGATACAAGAAGGGGAGAGAGACCAAAACTCAAACTGATTTGTAATAAAAGTTCCCTCAGTTCTCATCGCAGAGGGATTTTTGCTTTGTCACAAATGACTAGTCCATGATTTTGAGTGAATCATCTTCCTTTGAAACAGGAGATAAGTGGGGAAAGAGCAGTTTAAAAATTACTTAACAACTATTTCCTTCTGAGCCATGACTTCTGAAACTGGAATGTAATCCAGAATAGCTCCCCTTTGAATTCCTCATTGGTCTTAAGCATTTTCATTGTCTCTTTCTTGCCTCACCCATTTTACTTCTTCCCTCTCTCTGTTCAACAGATTTACACTGACTGGGCCAATCACTACCTGGCAAAATCGGGGCACAAGCGGCTGATCAAGGATTTGCAGCAGGACATTGCAGATGGAGTGCTCCTAGCAGAAATCATCCAGATCATTGGTAAGACCTGCCTTCTCAGAGCAAGCATTAGAGTCTTGCTCCTGACCCCTTCGGTAAATTACAATTTAAATTGAATGCACACCAAATTGTTCCATGAGTCTTGGAGATTAATGTGGCTCTCCCCTGATTTAATTAAATGTGTTTATGTGAGGATGTTTGAAAAAGGCATTGTGACCAAGCTTTTAAACAGCTAGAACTGTATCTTTACATACACTCGGACTGTCAAAAATGAATGCTTCATTAAACCATATGTCCCCCATGTGTGCATTTCATTTGCTGGAACAACTCGTATAGTCTGTGAGTCCTTGAAACTATATCCTGATCCAGCAGGGACAATTGTGAAAGGTTTCATGTCAGCAGTCATTTGGCACAAGCTAAAGAATTAGCGGCAACTTCTTTCTCCATTCACTTTTTTTAATTTTTTTTTTTTCTTGATTTGTGCACATAGAATTGGTGGTTGCTAACAAGTGTGGCCTGGGAGATTGAGCAAATGTAGCAGTGGCATTTTCTCTCTTTTTTTAACTCTCTTTTTGTGTGTGTGTTTCACTTCATTGCTTAAGCACGTTATTCTTTTTTTCTCTCTTTTATTTTATTTCTTGGCTTTAGCAAATGAAAAAGTTGAAGATATCAATGGATGTCCTAGAAGTCATTCTCAGATGGTAAGAATCACATTTATTCTCACTATAAAATGCTTATCATCATTTCCAGAATTAACTACATTTGTAAATGGATTTGAAAGTTTTCTGCATGCCTTAGGGATCTGTTTGATCCCATCCTGTCATATGTATTTCTAAGGGCACAGTTTATACATGTGATAGCATCAATTCAGTTGAATAAGTATAATTCCTATATAAAATATTTCTAGGTTTATTTTTATATCCTTGACTTTTTTTTGTTGTTGTTCTGATGTGCTAGATAATTGAATTCTGAACACTGATCTTTATGGCCATAAATCTCATTTCCAATTTTAAGTGGTGCCTTTTTATATGAACAACTGTTTTAAAAACATAATTTGCCATATGCATTTAAAAAATATATGAATAGCGTTTTCTTTGTTCCTAACATGTCCAGTGTAAGCACATGGGCTCTTCAACATTGTGGAAATAGTTCTAATGGCACGCTCTAAATTTGCTATGTAGTGAGTGATTTTCAGATGACTCATGGCTTTTGCAGAAAGTCCTCATTTGAGAGGTCTGTTTCTTTCAGGCCAAATCTTGTGTTTATCATCTAGCAAGGCTAAAAATTTTTTATTAAAAATATTAACTACTTAGATAACAATCAGTTTTAATTAAATAGCTCCAACTTTAATTTTATAGGACAGACAACCCGAAACACAGAATACCTTACTGAAGTTTTATCAAGCTAACACAACCATCAGTGAGAGCCAAAATCCACAACATAGAGTAAATATCATCATGAATCATAGCCAAAATACAAGACGAGGCTTGCTCCAAGTTTTATCACTGTATAAGTACCTTGAGTATTCTTAATGAAATCTTGTCACAGCTTTGGAATAATAAAGAAACTTAATTCACTTTTTAAACTTGCTGACCAGTGCTAGCCTTGGCAGCACATATACTAAACTTTCTGACCTGCTTTACTTAATATCAGAAAACTGAAATCCAAAATAATCAAAAATTATTATTAAAGAATGATTAATTAGCATGTCTGTGTTTTTCAAATAAGCACTACTGAAAATGTCATGAACTCTCTGCAGCTGTTATGAAAAAAAAAAACTTTATGAAAGAAACGTTCTCTATAAAATACTTCTGCTTTAAGGAAAATTCCTGATCTAATAACTCTGAGCATAAACATGACTGTGTGGAAATTAATTACAGTTGTTTTCTGACGTTTTACTGAAAGCTCAGTATAGTGAAATGTACTCAGACACTGCCACAGTAAAAACTGGGAAGTTGTAACCTCTCTGAGTCTTGTCTCATTTGGCAATTAAACTCTGACATATTATAATAAGATATATACAGCATTCTTTATTAATTAAGCTGGTATAGAAATATAGAACAGAAAATCTCTATGGAAACTGCAATCATACTTTAGCAGTATTGATTAGCTTTCATTATTTTAAACTTTGAAGAGCTATTGGATAAAGATTTTAACCTTAAGGAGCTATTAGATAAATATAAAATATTTTAAATTGCAAGACTCTCACCTATTATATAATTCCAATTGGATTCTGATTACAGAGAATCTAATGAGCAGGCAAGCTTACACTCAGTGACAGTAAAAATAAATAAATAAATAAATAAACAAACAAATCAATCAGTCTGGAAAACTCATAACTGTATAGAGATACAGTCCTTAGATACTTACCTGAAATATCTCTACCTAGAGATTCTACAAATCTATTAGTTTTGTGATGCTTCTTATTTCCTATTAACTCCAAAATGCAAGTAACTGGTGCTATGGGTGTTATCTTGATATTCCTGCTGTGATTTAAAAAAAAAAAAGACTAACGCCTAAGAAATGCAAATGTTATTTAAAAAAAGGTGATTCTTTTTACAAACAAAAAGTATTAACGTAGTTGGAGTTACATTAAATTTGCATAATAACTTGGATCTATTTTTTCTGATGTGGTTGAACTTGGAATTGGTATGACGTCACTGTTGTTCAAAGACTACTTATGAAGCAAATGTAACTTTTTGGTCACTCTATTTTGCCTCTATTTGAAAGAATTTACTTTGGCTCTATAAAATCAATGAATACAAGTTCCAGACTGTTGTTGAGAAAAGAAAGTAGAAGAAAGAGAATTATGATAGCATGTCTAGGTTTACAGATTTCATGTATCTACTCCAAACAGGATGCTGTGTTTCCTTATTGCCGGCAGGATCTGCACTGGTTACATTGAATGCTATCCCTGCTCTTAGAGTTACTGTCATCATAAATCTTTCCTCAGCCTTTCTTTTCTGTTATTCTTTGTGTAGTATAACAAAAAATAGGGTAAAACTAGATTCGTAACTTTTTCTATTCACAGATTGTTTTTATTGAAATTTGAAACTTCAGGACATTTACTGAATCATCGTTGGGACTTTATAAATAAAAGTTTTCTTTTAGGGCATAAATCTATACTATTGGTAAATTCTCACAAAAGGTGGGAAATTTACTTTTGGCCAGACACCAGGTACCAGATATTTATACCTATGTGTGATGATCAGTGGAGCAAATTTGAATAAATAACGATGACAGAGTTGCATGGGCAAGAATCAAAGGATTCAGAAATGATTATATTTGGTGTATTTTCAAAATAGCCATGATCTGTGCAGTCTGAGCATAGTGAAAAGTGTTTTAAGGGATAGAATGGAGACTGACAATAATACAGGTCCCATGTAAGAAGGGTTCTTAGGGCATTCACTATCACCCGAGGAAACCAGAAGACTTTCAGCTTAGGCTGTGGCGTGATCCGATATAAGTATTTTAAAAATTACCCTGGATGCTTACTGAGGGTTGCCGATCGATAGTCTCTAATTCAATGTGGGAGATACAGAGTTTAGGGGATTTTAAATGGCCCCCAATTTTTTGGACTAAATAAATAAGTGGTTACCATTATTGTTGTTAAGTATTGCTGTAAGGGAAAAAGGCTAAGTGATAGAGGAAGACGAGGCGTTCATAGTTTTATTTCTAGAGTTTGTTGCATCTTATCAAGGAGGAGGTAACTTTAGGTAATTGAGCATGAATTTCTAAATGTCAGAGAAAGATACCAGTGAGACTACACCTACTCCATAGCTACTTGTTGAAGTCATAGACAAGGATGAGATCTTTAGGAGGTCTGTGTAGAGTCAACAGTGTACAAAGCTGAGGATCTTCTGGGATCTATCAATATTTATCTGGTAGGCAAAAGTGCAAGAGTCAGAAAAAGAAAGATAATGAGATAATGAGACCATTATTAAGAGAGTGGGTCACATGCAATTTGTTAATCCTTAAGGTAAATATGAATATTGCAGGTAAAGCCTTGGTATGTACACTATCCTAGAAACAGAGCATTAAGCTGAATTAAATGTGGCAGTTGCTGTCAAATACTACTTAGCCAACTAGATGATATGTTAGAATGAGGAAGTGAGTTCTGGTAATTAGACACTGATATAAATGTCTCTGTCCAGCAATAATTTCTTTATAAGTAAATGACAAGAGTAGGGTTAACACGAATCGTTTTCTAGGGATGTCTAGTTTTAAAAAAAAGAAGAAAACACAATAGTTGAAGAGAAAGGCGATTTTGAAGACTTTTTTCAAGGGAGGAAGTTACACAGCAGGGATCACTAGAAGGAGAGAGTGAAAGGTATGTAAGTGATAATGTCAAGTCCTAAAGGAAGTGGAAGAGAAGGATATCCTGAAGTCCAGGTGACAGATTTACTGTTGGGAAAAATGGGTCACATTTCTTTTCCATCATGTCATAGTGGATATGACTGGATAAAAATGCAGTGTCTGAAATAGATCAAACAAAAATTAAAAGAATTCAAACTAATGTAACAGTGACTTCAGAATGTTTGTTAACTAGCTTGGTCTTTTCTATGTAATTTTATTCTATTTTTTTTTTATTTTATTAGGCTATGTTTACCATTCACAGAGCTTATAGTTATCTTGAGGAGTGGTTACGTGTACATACCACACCTTGTTTATTTTTTTAAAAACTTCCTTCCTCTTCCCTCTACCTCCCTCCCTCCCTCCTCTAATTCCCCATCCCATTCTTCATTCTTGTTGATATTATCTTAGCTCATGTTATGGCATATAATGTTTGTATTAATTGAAGGTATTAGGTTCCTGTATATGGCACATCTTTATTCTACTTATTTCCCCTCCTCTTCTTCTCTCATACTTTTCCCCTTGGACTACTTCCCTATTGCAAGAGATCCTAGTCCCCTTCTAGCCAACCCTTTTTAATCCCTTACTCAAATGAGAGATACCATATAGCATTTAAGCTTGTGTGTCTGGTTCTTTCACTCAGCATTATATTTTCCAGGTGCCTTTATTTTCCTATAAATGTATCAAATTTGTCATTCATTCTATCAGAATAGTATTCTATTATATATAGATTCCACATGCATATACAGGCTGTTTCCAGGATTTAGCTATTATGAGTTGTGCTGCTATGAACATTGGTATGCATGTATCGCTGTCATAGGCTATCTTAAGCTCTTTGGGAGAAGATATCTACCAGGGAATCACTGGATCTTACTCCATGTGATTTTTAATGGTTTCCTTATAATAAAAAACTTAATGTATATATTATATATGCACTATAATACATTATAATGGATAAATAAAATTAATACATGTAAATGCTTTTTGAAGGAATGTTATTTTGCACATACACATATATACACATATATCAGACATAGTCTGAGTGTCATATACTTAAACATAAGCTAGTCCTTTCAACAGTATAGTTGTGCCGCTATTGAAATACACTGACTCATATTTTCCCTGTTTCAGGGTCATACCTGTGCTTTGTTAATGAACTTTGGCTAATCTTGTCTTAAAAACAGTTCTGTCCCACATCATGCCGACCTTGCAAGTTCCCATTTTGGACCTGCTTCACTTTGTGGTTATACTCTATAAAAGTCCCTAGACAAGACAGTCTTTGGCAACCCACTCAGGACCGCTTCTCTCTCTCTCTCTCTCTCTCTCTCTCTCTCTCTCTCTCTCTCTCAGACAGAAGCTTTCTTTCACTCAATAAATACATTCTGCTCTTTAAAAAACAGAAGTTACTTTGTGAATTTACTGAACACTCTATTTAACATCGTTCAGAGAGGAAGTTACAGATCAGGATGGCACCTGTTGAGTAATTTCTAGGTGGGTGTTATCAAGATTCAAAATAAACTCTGCATGCCATAAGTGTGGTGAGCATACATGAGGAAATAAATTAGTAAACTATAAATACCAAGAATGTCCTGAATGCCCAGCAGAATAAAAATAGCCAAAAAAACTATTTAACCTCTATTTGAAATGCAGAAACACAAGTGTAAGGTCCTTAGACAAAAATGTTATACATGTAGAGGAAAATCTGTTTTGAAAACAAGTTTATCTCTATGTTAAAATAGGCCATTATATTTAAGGGACCTTACAAATGCACAGAGGAATTAGGACATTTGATTATGTGAAATAGTTGCAAAGCAAGAGTTAGACTGTGTGGCTCAGTGTCCACAGCTTACGCTTCCTGTTTTCTGACTCCTTGTACTTCACCCTAGTAGCTCGTGTGTTTCAACAGCATGACTTTCAATCTTGCTTTTAACATACATGTTATTGTTGACGTGAAAATCTGGGGGATATTTATTCTTCTTACTCCTTTTTTAAAAAAATCCTAACAATAAAAAAGTAAGTTTTCGTGTTTGTTCCCTTCCTACCTGATTCCACATCCCACAGAGTTGTGGTTTCAAGAATAAATTCTGTTATATATGTCACAAACATCTTTATCTCATTTCTAGAGTTATAATTATCTGAAAAGTGAAATTGTTCTTGATAGTGAAAGTAGCCCCTACTTCTATCAGTATTCTATCCTTTACATTTAATTATTTCAGCCACTGCATATACTTGCCTTTAAATCTTTTTCAGTAAAATAAGAAGATAAGATTTTGAAACAAAAAGAGAGGAGATAAAATATTGGAATGTACTAAAAATTTAGTACAGTCTTATAAATGGCATACTGCAGGGGTTCTATCACTATGACTCACAGGAATGGAATATTGCTAAGTTTGTCCTTTCGCATGATCCTCTTCCATTTTTAAAACTTTTCATCTTTTGGAATGGCTAGAAAGAAATAACTGGCTGAAGACAGTTGCTTTGCTGAAAATATAACTCTGATATCTAAAGAGATACTAAATGACAATTGCTACTTTGTAGTTTCTTTAACAAATTCAATTATTTTTATGTAGATTCAAAATTTGGAAGAATGAGTATCAACTAGTAGTATTATATAACCTATAATTAAGTTATTAGAATACTACATGATGATTTTTTAAAACTGAATTTGTCTCTAGAGATTGTTGTATTACACTAGTGAAGTTCTAATGAAGTAACTGAAATACTGTGGAGACATTAATAGCCAGTCTGTTGTGTTGAAAGGACAATTGTCAGTGGAATTCTTACTACTAACTACGTGACCCAGGAAAAAGAATTCACAAATGCCCAAGTCCCCTGTTCATTTCTGCAGTGAGGGAATTAAATTCATGACTTCTGAAATCCACTGGAATTCTGATTTCCCAGGTTGGTTCTGAAAAATTATGGAAGATTATAATTTCCCTTTCAGGGACTTATCTTAAAGTATATTTTGTTACCTCCATAGATTTGTAAAAGTACTTTTATCATAAGGTAATAAAGATATTTCCTAAAACATATCAAGTCTAATTTACAAAGAAAGAGAACCCAGAAATTTGATAATCGTTTTTGTGTAAATTATTTAGTCTGGCAATCAGAGTTAAATAAAAATTGAAAATACAATACTTTAATAACTTTGTGTGATCTAGTAAGTTGTTTAAACATTTTAACACTAACATGCATCAGTATTTAAGTTGTTTTGTGTAATTAATGTGATAAACAGAATTTAGAATTAAGGAATTTAATTTGGTTTGCGTTCTTGGTATTTTTCTGTTTCTGAGAGACGATATGAATTTTTTCATTTTATGGTAAATTAATAAAGTTTATATATATATAAAGTTTATATATATATATAACCAATTATGATATATAGTACATATTTTATTATACAATTTAGTATTGCCTTCCTCCTTAAAATTTTTATAAACTCAGAATGCTATAAAATGTTTCCCCTGATAGGCCAGTTTCTTATTAAAAATAAGATACAATCATACCTATTATTAGAAATTACACATTGTATAATCCTTCTATAACTAGATTTATTTTATCTTCAGTAACCTAGTACCCTAAAATACCTATCCTTCCATGTTCTTCAGTTATCCCCCCAAATGTAGTAGAAATTACCACATATGCTCAAAGGTGAAAAGTAAAATGAGGTGTAGCTGAGTAGCTCAAATGCTTTTAGTCCAACTCCCAGTACAACAACACAAAACAAAATATTGTTGTAAAAGAAGAGCAGTGCAGCAGGCAGGACAGTTTGGTTGAATACTAAGAGGTTTGCATTTAATTCTAGTTCTGTTACTTACTGGTGTAGTTATATAAAAAAATGTTGCAATCTCTTGGTATCTAGTGATTACTAAACTTAGCAGAGTTTGTGGTGAAATTAAAGAGTTTTGAAATTTTTTAAATAGTACACTTGCTCATAATGATATGTAAACTCTTTTCTTGGGCTAGCTTATTGAGTGAGGGTGGAGAAATTTGAAAAGTTGCTTCCATTTTTGAAATGCAGTACTGCTTTTACCACCTTGCAACTTCTTTGTGCAATGGAATGCAAATTAGAATACTGTGGCTGATTTTAAAATACAATACACCGAAAGAAATTTTTTACAAATCAGAATGTACTGCAGATAATGTGGGTAAAATTTGATTTCTTAAATTTTCATTATTTACCATCAGATATTAAAATAGTTTTTTATATGTTAGTAAATCTGGGTACTGTGTGGTCACATAAAATGAGAATCTTTGATGTAATACTGATAATTTTTTCCTTTAATTAAAACACACCATTAGACTTCTGAGATTTAGGCTAAAGCCTAGACCCTTAGGATTTGGACCTCTAGAATTTGCCCCCTAAAGTGTTATCGAGACTTATTTTTCTCTCTGGCCTTGTTTCCTATCACCAATTTTCTCTTAATTTTAAGATTCCCGTTGTTGGAGCCTGTTCTGTATGATATATTCTCCTATATAGGTTTTTCAAACTGATTGAAAGGCTATTACCTTTTACAGTATATTCAAACTGGTAATTATGGAGAAGTGTTTAAGTGAGATTCAAATTTCAATATTCTTGGCTAGTCTGAGTTTGCAGGTCTCTCCATATGTGATGTTTCTCTACCATGACCAACTCACGTGTAGCTTCTTCCTTGGATTCACCTTTGTATCAGTCAGCTTTCCCACTGCTGGGACAACATACCTGATAATGCACAGTTTAAAGGAGAAAGGTTTAATTTGGGTCACAGTTGCAGTGGTGTTAGCCCGTGGTTATCTGACTCTATAAAAGAAGCGTCGTGGTAGAAGATTGTGGTGGACTTCTGGATTTGGAGTGAGGCTATTCACTTCAGAGTGGAGTAAGGCCGAACACAAGGGAAGAAGTCCAGGGAGAGATTATCCTTTAAAGGCATGTCTCTAGTAATCCAACCCCTCCAACCAGGCTCCACTTCCTAACAATGTATTAAACTCTAAACCATCAGTGGGTTAACCCCATGATGTAATCAACTTTCCAAGAGTTTCCAGCCAAGTTGATAGCTGAGACTAACCGGTACAACATCATGCCCTAGTCCTTCATTTTCCTAACTATTTGTAGCGTCTCAGGGAGTAACACAGGCTTCTCTTTAAGCAACAAAATCTAGAGGTTAAGAAAATGGTTCCCTGTGTCTTTAAGAATATCCATTCAGTTCTTGAACAAACACATAATCTTTGTAATATGGTAGGGTGATGTCTACTTTAGAAGTAGATATCCTTGTAACTTTTTAAAATATGCCTAAGTTACTAGTAACTTTCTTTGGTAGTCCTTTTGGTTTCCAATCATAAAGAAACTCTTCAGTGTTCTTCAGTAGTCTGTATTTCTCTAATTATAACATTCATCACATTAAATTTAGATTATCTCTCACTAAGTGGTTGATCTTTGTTTCTGAGTGGTTGGAAATTTCTAGATGAACAAATAATCACTAAATGAATGAACAAAAATAAACATCCTACAACTCTTGAGGCAAAATGATTACTGCATATTAATGTAACTATCCAGACAAATTTATCTTTGGTTACAATCTTTGGCTAAAATCTATATAATTATTAAAGTTCTATGTTAAAATGGAATTTTGATAAAACTGAGCCATATTTTCTAATTTTTGTTTGAAGTCATATTTATTAATGAGTTTATATAATTGCACTAGTATTATAAATTTATCATGAAAATCAAGAATTACAGTTAATGGAAAACAGCACAAGTCAAAATAGAATATATGTTCCAGGAAAACCAAAGGTAAAACTGGTTTTCATGCCTCAGGACATTCTGTGTATGATTCATTACAGCATTATCTAGTACCAGGGTGCATTTCTAGAGAAAAATAAGTTTTTCAGGTATTATGCATGGTAGTCCTTTTATGATTATCTAATGTGTTATACTACAGTTTTTGTGTTCTGTGTTAAAATTGAGTCTATAAGCTTAGTTGCCGAAGACAAGGATTTGCCCAATCTGCTGTCCAGCACCCTAGTGAACAGGTTTTTTGTGGTCATTGTGGTTGGCAGGTACTGCTTTTCCAACCCATACTTGTCTAACCTTATCAAAACTTGGCTTAGCTCAAGTCTAAGTGATACTTTTGTGATGCTTCCCCCAGATATGTAGTGAAAACTGATAATTCTCTTTTTCAATTTATTATATGATGCCTGGTGTAATAGTGATTTGTGAATTGCTTCTGTCTATTACCTATTTTATAAGCTTTCAAGGGTGAAGAACTTATAATTCATTTTTACATCCCTTCACCATCCAGCAAAGTTCTTTGTCCATAAACAATCACTATTTTCTGGGTGAATGAATCACTCAATATTAAGTGTTATGTCAGGATTTAGACATAATAAAAAATTAAGGTTGATAATAATCATATTCAATTATTTAGTACCTAAATGTAGTTTTCATTAAATATTTATAAGAAAATATGAAAGAAAGCTGTGAATAGACCAGACCACATTTGGTTAATATGGTGAAATATGCCTCCAGTTGTTTCCTAAATTAGGTTGTATACACTCTGTAGAAACATACTAAAAGTCTACCTTAGAACATCCAATTTAAAATGCATGAGTTCAATAAAGAACTGTGCTGTTTTTGGAATAGTTCTGTTTATATCAAAAGTCATGATATTTAAGAAAAAATGAAGGTATAATTATCTGATGACTGTCTTGAATTTTCATAAGAAAGAAAAATAGTATGACCCCTTTCTTTCATCACTTGAAACCAAGTTTGTGATTTGGCAATTAGACATACTCATATTTATCAAATGCATAAATGTCAACCTCAAAATACAACTATGAAACTAGAAAATCAGAAACGTCCATGTTTTGAAAAGTAGGGTCCCATTTTTCTCAGGAGTATTTGAAATTATTGTGAATTTCAATGCCTTTTAGAATGTATGAGGATAGTATTTCTGCCTTGAGCATAAAAGTTAATAAACATTCAATGAATGGTTTAATTCTGTAGAAAAATTAAATGCTAAGCCTCTGATGTGCTGATAATAATGATATAAATATGAAATATGGCTATAAAATATGATATAGCTTTGAAATATGGGACAACTTCTATTGAATATATTACCATGAATATGAAAACCTAAAATGCAGGCTTATTTTCAGATTTGTTTTGTTTTTATTTAAAGTTTTCCAATATTATTATGCATTTGATAGAATCTAAAAAGCCTCAAGGCTCAGTATAACCATATATTTTGATATGGTTAAAACTTAGAAACTTCATTTTCATTGTACTGTTTTTTCATAGTCATTTAGTCATAATTAAACATAACATGAAAAACAGGGAAAGTAAGCCTTCCATGACAATTACAGGCAAGCCAAAAGTAGAAGAAAGGACTCAAGAAGCTGTGTCTGACACAATAATAAACAAGTAAAAGTACTGGGATTGATTTTCTATAAGCTAAAGATATGACTGTTTCATGATTCAGATGAGGAGCATAGTACCCCCTAGAACATGAAATGAATATCTCTATATTACATATATATATATATATATTAGAGGGAGTAGAGAGATAGAGGGGGAGAGAGAGAGCCAAAAATGCATACATGCTTACATACTTCAGGAAAAGTCATATAAATAATACTAAATTTATTGCTACATGATGGGATCATGTCCTCTACAATTACAGGAGATGCTCAAAGTTGCTCCCATTAATTTCCACACATTAGTACAGTGAACTACTGCTTGGGTAATCTTAGTCAGTGATATTGCTGTACATGCATGTTCAATTTCTTCTCTAAGGGCTAGCAGTGTAGTGGATTTTCTGCTATAGACAACATCCACTGGAGTCCCCATATGATGGTAACACCATCTGTTGAAAAAAATACTACTACTTTTCTTTTCTTGAAGTGTGTATACATTATTTTGTCAGACTCATAGGAATAAAGTACATGAATTATGTTGTACCGTGAGCCAAGTAAGAAAAATGCAACGCATCGCTATAATTTCAGCAGTACAATTCCTACATCACATGTGGATAAATTGAGATCTTAGGCTGTCATTTTCTTTGAAGAGTATTGATTGATGCTTTGATTTTCAAAATTTTCTGAAACTTGTGATCTCCCAAGGAACTGTAAAAAGTCCTGCAAGTGGTTACTATCCACTGACATTTTGATTTAATGGATGGGCGTGGAAACTTGGCATCTGTTGTTTTAAAAGTTCTTCAGCTGATTGCTATGTGCAGCAAAGTTTGAGAACCACTGGGTTACAATTTTAAAAAGGAGATTTAATATGGTATGGCTAATTCTCACCAAAATTCACATAGTGGCTAACTCAAAAGGGACCACAGTATCATTTTGCACTATTGCCACCTTCTATTAATATTTTAATATTGTTGTTATACAAATCACAGGTCCTTTCATATTTCTTGAGATAACAAGTCTCACTAAGTGTAGTATATCATACTGAGTGATTTATGTGTAAAATGTCACTGAATCTCCTAAAATGAAACATACTATTTGATTATCATCTCATTGTTAGAAGTATCAAATAATACCTTCATGTGTCCATGGTTATTTACATTCTTTGCAGTTATTTCTACAAGTCCAAAAATATAATGGTAACAAGTTTCATTCACACATGATTTCAGTATGTGTGAAATATTGATATTTTTACATGTCTTCTTCAGCCTTCAAAGTTTGACTATTGTTTTGAGAACTATATTGAATAGGAATTGTGACAGTGGACACCCTTGTCTTGTTTGTGATCTTAGAGGGAAAACTTTTGGCTTTTCTTCACTTAATATGAGGTTGGCCATTGGTTTTCCATAAGTGGCTTTTATTAGAGTAAGATAAAGTCCTGCTATTCTTATTTTCTTTAGATTTGGGTGTTTTTTTTTTTTTGTGCGTTTTTTTTTTTTTTTGGTCATGAGTGTATGTTGGATTTTGGCAAATACTTTTCCTGCATCTCTTTAGATAATTATCTGGTTTTGTTCTTGCTTCTGTTGATGTGGTGTATTATATTTATTGATTTTCTTACTTTGACAGTTCATCCCTGCATCCAAGGAATGAATCCTACTTGGTCATAGTGTATAATCTTTTTGATAATGTGCTGGATTCGGTTTGCACCATCTTATTAAGGATGTTTCCATCTGTGCTCATTAAAGATATTGGTTCTCTTTTATGGTTGGGTCCTTTTCTGGTTTTAGAATTAGGATAATGATGAATTCTAGCAATAGTTTTAGGAATAGCTCTTCCCTTTTGATTTCATTAAAAGCTTGAGTATTGGCAATAGATCTTTTCCAAGGCTTTCATAGAATTTGACAAGAGAATCTTTTGAAACCTATGCTTTTTAAAAAACTAGTTGCTATTTTATTACTTCTTAAATTTCATTGACCTGTATTGGATTATTCAGGATTTTTGCACCTTCTAAGTTTAGATTTGGTATTTCTTATATAGCCAGAAATCTATCTGTTGTTCTGAATTTTCCATTTTATTAGAGTACATGTTCTCAAATTAGTTATTAATGATTGGGATTTTTTTCAAAAATCCATTGTTATTTTGACCTTTTTATTTCTTTCCTTATTTTGGTAAGTTTGACTAAAGGTTTGTCTATTTTGTGCAACATTTAAAAGAACTCACTTTAAAATTATTTATTCTTTGTTGTTTTTAAATTTCAATTTCATTGATTTCTGCTCCAATCTTCGTAAATCTCTTCTCATATTAGGTTTGAGTCTGGAACATTCTTGGCTTTCTAGAACCTTAAGGTGCATAATTCAGTTATTTATATGAGCTTTCTGTGTTTTCTGATGTGAGAATTCACTGATACAAACCTTCTTCTCAGCACTGCTTTCATTGTGCACCATAATTTCCAGCATGTCATACTGGCATTATAATTTGATTGTAGGAACTGTCTAATTTCTCCTTCAATTTCATCTGTGACTCATTGATTATTCTAGAGGGTATTATTTATTTTCCACATGTTTGCATAGTTTCTGTGGATTTTGCCATTGATTTTTGGTTTTACTGCAATATAATCTGATAATTGTATGAGATAATTTCAATTATTTTGCATTCACGTAAGTATGATTTATGGGCTAGTGTGTGATCTATTTTGCAGAAAGTTTCATGTAGTGCGGAAAATAATGTATATTCTGTTGTTATAGGGAACACTCTGTAGATATCTATTAAGTCTCTTTGTTAAAAGTTTGGTTCAACTCTTTCATCATTGATTTTTGTGTGGTTGATTTCTCAATTCATGACAGTGTAGTATGGTAAATTCTTAACTTACAAACATTTGAATTGCAAACTTTCACAGTTTTGTAAAGCATAAAAAACAAATATTAGGTTCATTCATATCTGTGAAATATTTACTGTGTTTGTATCAAAAATGTGCAAGATTCACTTTGTCAAACTTAAGAATGTATCCAACTTATGAATGTTCTCCTGGATTGGAACTCATGAATGTTCTCCCAGATTGGAACTCATGAATGTTCTCCCAGAATGGAGTTCATTCATAAGTTGAGGACTTGCTGTATTGAAGTTCCCCAGTACAATTGTATTGATACTTATCTTGTATTTCATATCCATTAGTGTTTGTTTTATGAATTTAAGTGTGCCAGTATTTGTTGTGTATAAATTTGTAATTGTTATATCTTCCTGTAGAATTGTGTCTTTAACTAATAGTGTGGTGATCTTATCTCTTCTGATCAGTTTTAGTTTGTTTGCAGTTAGTATAGCCACTCCTACTTTTTCCATGTTTTTAGTGCTTGAAACATTGTTTTATATTCTTTGATTTTCAGTTTATTAATTTCTTTGTGGGTTAAATATGTTTCTTGTGTATACCATATTGTTGAATCTTTGAACCATTGTTGGTTTCTTGAACTATTCTGCTAATCTTTGTCTTTGGTGAATTTAGACAATTCACATCACTTAAAAATATTAAACAGAAGATATATAATATCGTCAGAAAGTGACCTCTATTTAGTAAGGTTAAGAATTCCTCCAAGAAACTTTTTGTATTGGTCAGCTTTCCCTGCTTCCCAACACAAAACAATTCTCTCAACTAAAAGGAAAAATTAATTTAGCTCACAGTTTAGGGGGAGTTGGTATACAATTGACTGGCTGCAAGGGGAAAACATCATGGCAGAAAGGTATGGGAGAACAAATATGCTCAGTTTATGGCACTGAGGGAACAGAGCAAGAAAACAGCACAAGAGAAAGATGGCAAAGAATTGTACATGGTACCCAAGATCATGGTTATGTAGCGCAAGTTTGTAACACAGGATGATTACATTCATCATGGGGAGCTCGTATATGTATGTAAAACATTTCACTCCCTCTTTCATCCACTCTTTCTCCTTCCTTACCCTCCTTCATCTCATGGTACTCTTCCCTTTTGCAAAAGATCTACCTCTTTGCTTCATTCATTCATTCATTCATTCACTCAGAGACCATAGTTCCATTAAGTCACCTAAGCAGAACTCAAGTTTTCAATTAGTCTGTTTCATTCTTCTGGAGCTTTTGGGGTTAAAAACATGTACCATCAGGTATAGCTATAATTTTAATTTTGATTGTTATCTGACTCAAACTTAGTATAATACTAAGATGCTTATAGGAAACTTTCTATCTTTCTGGTGTTTCTTGGAAGTCTTGACTCTTTAAATCCATGACCATTATTGAGATGAACATCTTATGTAACATAAATTGGTCATGGTGTTTATTGCTTCTCACTCTTAATGATTATGTGGTGATCAAAATAAAATCATTTAGAAGCCATGAAAATAACATGGACATCTTTTTACAACAGCAGATGCACTGGTACCTGTATTTAATCAGACTAGTAGTCAACTACAGAAACAAGATTTTTAAATATAATTTCTAAACATAACCTCTAAAGACTGGGGATTTAGTTCAGTGGTGTAAGTGCCTACCTGGCAAGCACAAGGTCATGAGTTCAATCCCTGGTATCAAAAATAAATAAATAAGTAAATAAATAAATAAAACCTCTAAAAATTTCCTATGTTCTAGAATGAAAATATGCCTAATTTCTCCATGTACTGGTCCTGTTTTCCTCTTATCTATTTTTTGGGATAAGGTGATTAATACCAGTTGGATTTTCATTACACATGATCTAACATTGTAAGATCCACACATGTAACAGTTTCACTGGATGCGGATGGTTTCATTGAGACTTATTTGTAAAGCACAAAATCCAGTTTTATGTTAAGTAGGTGGGCTGCTGCTCTGCAAGAATGCCATTCTTGACAGGCATTTATGAATTGTTTGTAAGTACTACACTGGACAATGAAAGCTTTATACTCACTCTGTAATTAGCCAAAATAATTCTGGTTAAGCTCTGGTAAAGATCTCTAGAATGAAATGAATGTAAAATATTCATTCTTTATCATTCTTTCTGGATCCGTTCTCCCTCATGTACTTCTCAAAAATAACCCTCTAAGTTAATTTTCTCACTGCTTTTCATGTTACAGATTGAAAATGTTGATGTCTGCCTTAGTTTTCTAGCAGCCAGAGGAGTAAATGTTCAAGGTCTATCTGCTGAAGGTAAGAAAAAGCACTCTTGTCATAAATAGCATCAGTGTTTTAAAAAGATGTTTTTAAGTGTAAGAAATGCTATGTTGGAATATAGAGTTCTGTAATATAACAGCAAATTTGATGAAATTTCTAAAGTAACAGAAACACAAACATAGTAGTTATTAAAGTATACTTTAATTATTTACATATTTTTCATATTTGTAATAATTATTTTTTGCATGAATGAGTGGTGGGGTGGGTTGTAAATCAATAAAACGCTACCTTGTTATGAATAGCCTACAGTGTTTTCAGATCCTGAGGTAGACACACGAATGATGAGATAAATACTAGATAATATTGAGTATAAATACAGGTAAAATTGTGTTTTGAATGTTCAAATATTACTTCATCAGTAATGTTAACATAATCAAGTTAGAGGTGATGTTCAAAATATTCAATATATTAACTCTCTTTGAGTTCTTAAATAACTAGACCAAAGTATTTTTAGCTGTCATATGGAAAGAATTTTAAAACATTAATAGTCACAAAATCACCACTGCATTTCATATATAGCAAAGTAGGAAAAGATAGAGCTAGGTTTTCCATTCATTTGTTAAGAGAGCTTCTTTTTCTTGCATAAAAAAGTGACAAAAGGTTTTGAAAGCATGAGACAATATTTGAAATGTTTAAGAAAACTAAATGATGTTTCTGCTTGTCTCCTTTCCTCCCTCATGTCATTCTATTTTCCAGTTTTTCTTCCATTTGTGTACTCATTTATCACTTGAATTGTTATGTATCAGGTTTATTATATTGTGATAAGATATTTTTGTGAGATTATTAATATGTAACTACTAAGTCATTTAAACTTTAATATTTTAGGAGCCCTTTTGAAATTTCAAATAATGTTGATAAAAATCAGTTGCTAAGATTATGAGATGGAAATTGTTGTGGAGCATGCATCGACAATAATGTTTAATTAGACTACTAATTGTATGCTTAAAATTCTGAAAGATGCCATTAAATACCTTGACAGTTAGCTTTATGACAATTAACTTGCTTTGAAAATCAGCTTTTGTCAATGCTATTGGAAATATTAGACTCTAAAATTTTAAATGTCCTTGCAATAAAATAAATTATATACTTCTCAAATATAGTAAATTCCTTTTTAAATTTTTATTGTATATTTAGTTTTTTCTTTACTTTAAATTGTTTCATATGTATGTACTATGATACAATAGCATATAATTAAGTTACCTATTTAATAACCAAAAGGCTTTGACTCAAGTCTTACTGGTGGTTCTGTAATTTAGAATAAAATTTGAGTAACATTCCCCAGGATAATCCTGTATTTTTCAAGTACCTAAAGACAGGCTACCAATATTTTCATTTGGTCATGTCTCTTCCTTCTCACATTACATTATTAATATGTATAATCCTCCTGGTTTTTATATATCATAGAAAAGTATATAGATGCTCAAAAGGGATGTTCTGAATTCAAGCATACGTAGCAAAACAAGAAAAATCTCTTTAAAGAAGATCTGTCAGGTTTATAGGACAAAAAACGATGCTTTCTATTGTGGCCTGAGTTTGATGAATGCAATACTATGTTACAGCAAGTGTGAGGAAGGCCTGAAAGAAAAATAGAGCAACTCAAAGATGCACTTCATATGATCCGTCCCCCTTCGCAGTTTGAGGGACCTGAAGAACTGTCAGAAAGCAAGAAGCCCACATAGGGAGTGCTCCTAAAGTTCATAAGGGGTTGTAAAACCCTGACCTCAATGGGGGATGTGTTTTACTGCCAAAGTAAATTGTATTTACGATATGATCACAAGTTGTATAGCCTTATTTCGAGCTTTGTTACTGCTTTATTCCTAAGTTTAAGTTATAGCTACAGAAGAAAAAAGCAGGATCATATTGTAGCTGACCTTGTGAATTTATATTATCTAGTACCATAAAAACTTACACAGGTGCCTTAGCTATTAGAATTAGGATTTATACTTAAATTTATTTAGTTATGTTATTTAATGTCTTCTACATGTCTTTATTATTAATAATATAGAACATAAAATAAGCACAAAATGAATGAAACATTAACAATTGACATGCTATAGGTTGCTTTTGAAATGTCTATGTATTTGGAAGATGTATGTATGTGTGTGTGTATGTCTGTATTTACGCTTGTATAAATTGGGTAGTGGGTGATTCAGAAAGAATGTCGAGTGCTATAAATGCAATTGGTATTATGATGCACACCCACACATCAGTATTTCTAAATGCAAGACGACTAGTATTCAAGCAGCTTCTTTCTCCAGTTTATAGCCACTGCTATATTGGTAACGGCTGTGTATATTTGTGAGGGGAGCAGAGTGCTACATCAAATAATTAGCACAAGAGAACAAGGACATCCGTTTCCAAGAAGTTAAGTAGGAAAATTGTAGTTCAGGGCCAGCAAAGAGCATTTCCGTCGAGTGAGCTTTGCTTTCTCCTCCCGCCATCCTTTAGTCTCTCTCTCTGAGAATCCCAAGCTACTAGGAAATGTTGGTGTGTCATAGAAATTCTGATTTGTTTGAAGCTGTGATGGTGTAAATCAGGTTGTATTTCTAACTTCCTAGACTTAGTTTAGAATTGCATCTATAATTTCATTTCTACAAAGTACACATTCAATTTGCATGATATTGTTTTTATATTTTCTGTTTGATACAGAAATAAGAAATGGAAACTTAAAAGCCATTCTAGGGCTGTTTTTCAGTTTGTCTCGCTACAAGCAGCAGCAACACCGTCAACAGCAGTATTACCAGTCCTTGGTGGAACTTCAGCAGGGAGTCACTCACACATCCCCTCCTCCGGAACCCAGTCAGGTCAAAACACAGCAAGACATGCAGTCCAGGTAAGGAAGGGAAACGGAGTGGTTTTAAAATTAGTTTGTCTAGATGCAACTAGATTTAAAAAATACAGTTAAAAGCTTGAAAAACGTACGTAAGTAGTTCATGGGTATGCTGGGAACATTGAACTACTGTTACAGAAATTAAAGCACTTTTCTTTCAGCTGAACAAGCAACATCTATCATCTTCCAGCAGAAGAGTTTTGGCTTTTAAAGATAATTGTTCTGTATCAAAATGTGTAAAATGTCTTTGGTATAAGTCCTGTGGCTTGCCTCCTTCTCTATAATGCTTTTGTATTTAGAAAGTGCTATTGAGTCCTGGTCTCCTTTTGTTGATGCTTTTGATAAATAAATTCAGTCAAAAATTTCTGGTCTGTTAAACATAGGAGTGTGAGTGTTTAGTAACCTACTGTTTTTGTTTGAGATTGTATTTGTGTGTGTATCAATATGCACATGCATGGAGTGTTTGTCTAGCACGAATCTCTCAGCACATGTAGACACAGCCTGTGGTAGGGTGCTCCCAACGTGATGATTTACTTTTCTCGTCCAGTACCATATTTTCACAATTTTGACTGGAATCCATCAGACTCCGTACTCATCCAGAGAAGCAGAACCAACAGAGTTATAGTAAATAATAGGAGATTTATCATGAAGAATGCTGTTATATGATTGTGAAGACTGACTAGGCATGTCTGACATTGTAAGAACCACCCGGCAGGAAGTGGAGACAAACTCTCTCATCATGAATTGAAACTGCTAAGCACAAGCACTTTTTCCTCTCAAAGAAACATTAGTCTGTTTTTGCCGTCTTTCAACTGGTTGAATCCAGCTCATGCATATTACCTTAAAATCAATTGAGTGTGGACTTTAATTACATCTCCAAAATATTTCTATAGCAGCATCTATATTAACATTTAATAGGATAACTGGAACTCTATCCTAGCCTATTGATATATCAAAAATGATCACAGAATGAAATTTAAATTGACAAGTTTCATGTAAGCTGCTAGACTGATCCCTGGACAATGACTAAGGTATTGGTTAATTAGGTCTATTCTGCAAATAGGAATTATTACTTTCCTCAAGGAAAGAGGATGTAAACATACTGTTCATCATGTTTAAAAATTTCTTTAACATTTCTTTAACATTTGCACATTTCTTTAACATTTTTCATCTAAGAAACCAAACTTGAAATCTAAAATTAATCTGTTTATCTTGAGGATTTTATTTCTTGGTAACCAATATTGACTTAGAAAATTGAATTAAAAATTCACAGGCCATCTCATACTTACTGTAATTTTTCAGCTGTGCAGAAATCACTTACCTGTCTTTCAGTCACCACATATGGATGTTGTTTTATATTTTATATTAAATAATGCATCTTTATTAATATAACCATGTAAGTTCTATTGCTATAGGAAGATTTTACTAATCAGTGACTGTATCTATTTGAAAAGAATCATAATTTTACCAAAACTGTTACATATAATATGAAGCCTATGGAATGACAAGAGATATTTTTTATTATTCAAAATCAGATATTCTCTTTTTGAATTATCTTGGCTTTCTGTGATGTTCAGTGAACTTGAAAAATGGAAATAATCTTTATAGAATGCAAATAAAAACAATCTTTATAAGGTAAATTCCCTCAAAAATAAATATTACAAAATAAGAAACATGATTTTTTATTTATTATAGATATTTTGTGTAAAGATGGTTGATGTAAAAAATCCTAGATTTGAAAAGTACCAGAAATCATTTTTCTTGGAGTTTAATTTAAGCAATTTGATTACAGAGGATGCAGAAGTAGTTACTAAGGAAATAGTTAAGAAAATCTATTTTATAAAAAGCACATTGTATTTGGAAATGTTATGGAATATGATTCATTGTTACTTTACCTCACTCAATATCTCTATCTGCTGTGTGGAATTTGTTGTCTAAAATTTTCCACACAAAATTTAAAGGCATTTATGAAGTTTTGGAAGAAAATGTTTCTCTTCCTATTTTTCTTCCTGGATATATATGTCTGGTATGAAACAGAAAGGAACTTTTATATATAAAGCCACATGCAATAGACGTATTTTTTATTTAGGGAAGAGAAGTCATTTTTTTTTAAGTTTTTCTCAAAACTACCCTTTCATCAGTGTTCTTTAAGGCTGATGTAGATAGACTCTTACATAATTTTTCTAGTAAGTTGGATTTAATTATTTTTGAATTGATACCTATTTTAATACATTTTTACAGAGTACTCACTTTGCTAAATGCAGTACTCATCACCCTAAAATATAGCAATTTAAAGGTAATTTGTATAGAACTTATAATAGGTACATTTTGAAGAATATACTGATTTTCTGTCATATAGATTTGGTATACTGAATTAGCATATATTGAATTAGTCCATGAAGTAGCATTTCTGTGAACTTACCTGTAACAGTAAGTTAAAGCCATTTTTCAGAACTCCATAATGTTAAGAGCCACTTAACTCTTAGATTCTTTGGGTCAGTTGCTCACATGTTGTCTTCTCAGTGATACTAACATTGACCACACCTTTGATACCACGCTTCACCTAACCCAACTTCCCATAGGACGTTGTAATACCGTTTCTTTTCTATAACTCTAATCACCATCTAATTCACAGTTTACTAACTAACTCTTCACATTCATTGTTCATTACTTCCACTATGCCATTCTAGAATGTTAGCACTGTAATGGCAACTATATATTTTTAAGATTTTGATTACTGCTATAATCCAAGGAATATAGAGCCTTATACTCTATAGATTCTTAATAGTTAAATCTAAAATGAATTATTATAAGAGGTGATGAATCTATGCTTTTGTTACTTTAATTTAGACTATAATATTTCAAGTTAAACTATAATATTTAAAGCTAGGCACAGAGATACAAATACTGAATATTTTTACTAATATGTATAAAAGCCAAATGTTAATCTTGAAGTAGAGAATAGAATAGTTAGTGGATCTTAGAAAAAGTCTGGAGGAGGAGATGGAGGAAGAGTCATCAATGACTATGGATGCAGTTGGATAGGAGGGATATCTTCTAATGTTTTGTTTAGTCTGTAGGTTAACTATGGCTGATAATAATAAATTGAATATTTCAATGTAACTGGGAGGGAGGATTTGGATCATTCCTCTACTAGTTTACACTCCTATGGCTGAGAAACAATACCTAACACCCACAACTTAAATGGAGAAGGGTTTATTTGTCTCCTTATTTCAGTGGACGCTCCAAATCAGAAATATCAGAGTAGAAAGGCCTGGTATTAACAAAGCTACTTTGTTCATGGTGGCCAGGGATTAGAGCAGGGGAACAAGGCCAGAGAAGAACAGAGAAAACATCATCTATAATACTCAACCAAGGTCATGTGTCCAAAACTAACCCAGATATACCCACAAGTGTGTCGAACTAATCTCCTGGGCATTTGTTAAGTCAATAATTGATGAAATTAAACTTAACCATTGTGGTCCCAGACACAAAGAAATGATTGATGTAAAAGATGCAAATTATCCTGGTCTGATCATTACACATTATATGTATAAATTGAAATGTCACATTGTACCCCTTAAATATATACAATGAGTATGTGCTAATTAAAGTAATAATCATGTGAAATATATTTAAAGTTATATTTTTAAGTAATTAAAAATTAAATTTGTATGTATTTAGTAAATTAGTGTAAGACAAATGAAGATGTGTTTCTGTTTGGAGTATGCCTGATATTGAACTACAGTTAGTTTCAATAAGGTAAATGATGGAACCGTCAGAAGCTACCGCAATGCACGGAGCTCTATGCTTCTTCCTAATTGATGCTGTGTCATACCCTTTTTATGTCTTTTGTATGTTTAGTATAAATGTTAAATTCCTTTTGTTTCAGGTTCTCATTCATTATAATCACGACCGGCAGTATTGCTATCTCTAGGCCCTATAGATCTTTTCTAATAGTCTATGTAGTTTCTGCTCTGTAGCATGTAATTGTGTACATTGAACTACATAATGTCACTGATAGCACAAACCATTTAGAAATTTCTTTTTCATTTTACTTAATACATACTTCGTTTGCTTTCAGTTTTAACAGCAAACTAGTAAAAAATATTGATTCCAAAGTTATCTGGCATAAAACTTTTATCTTTAAGATCTCTATGTTACTGACTAAATTTGTTAATAAATACTTTTAGTATAAAGAATTGCCATTATCTTGGTAATATAAGGAAGAGGAAGAATACTTTTAAGCACTGCATGGATTTTAATTTATCCCAAAATGGTTATGTGATATTTTAATTAAAAATTAAGGTCTGGGGGTTTAGCTCAGCGGCATAAGTGCCTGCTTGGCAAATGCAAGGTCCTGAGTTTGATCCCTGGCACCAAAATAAAAAAATAAAAACCCCAAAAACATAAATATATGTGAACAAAATTTTTTTCCTTGATCACTGATCAATTTTATTTGATTTTATGATCTGTTTATATTAAAGTATCTAATTAAGTATTTTTTTTTTTGGTACCAGGGATCAAACTCACGACCTTGCACTTGCCAGGCAGGTACTTAGCCTCTGAGCTAAACCCCCAGCCCCTGTATCTGTATTAAAATAAAAGTGGAAGCCAAGTATGGTGGCGCACACCTACCATCCCAGCACTCTGGAGGCTGAGATAGGAGGATTGTTGCAAGTTCAAGACCAGCCTCCGCTACAAAGTGATCCCAAAGCCAGCCCAAAATGCATAGCAAGACAGTGTCTCAAAAAGACAAAATAAATAAATTAATAAATAAATTTTAAAAAAATGGATCTCAGATTCTAAATTTTTCAAATCCTTCCCAGGGAAATATTTTGTTCTATCAGGAGTGATAAAGATTTGTGAATCAAGTAATCCTCAAATAATTGAATATATTTAACATTAAAATTAGAATTTGTCTATGCCAGTGACCTCTGGAAAAACCTTAGATGGTTAAAGATTAAACATCTTTCCGTCTTAGAAAATGTTGAGTGCCTCTCATTTACATTTATGTAATTCAAAAAATAAAGCCAGTTCTTTTTATATTTATGGCTTTTAATTTTGAGAAGAATAGATGAAAGGCCCTTTTTTCAACCAAGAAAGGAAACATGAGAAATATGTTCATGAAGAGTACAAGAATTTTTATAAGAACTGGATTCACAGTTACATTTTATTAAGTAGGAGATGAAGAAAATACTACTTCATGTTCTAGATAATAAAGTAAATTGAATCAAAATTTTTAAATTCAAAACATTTATTTCCATCCACGAGTATGTTGTAAGCCCTTAGGAAATTGTGCTAATCATACTTGTTCATACATTGTGTTTTGGTAATTCCAGGTCTAATTGATAGGGAAGGAACAAGAAAGTTAAATTTCACTAAATTTGTATTAAGTGCTTAACACATAAAAGCAGACGATGCCATGTAAATGGATGCACTGTTTCCCTGAAAATATCCAGTGAGACATTGTAGTGAACAAAATTACAAAATAAAAATTTAATTTATATATTTCCTGGTGTATTGAGGAATTAGAATGATAGCATTTGGCAAATATAGTCTTATTTGCAAAAAACTAAAAGGGAGAGTTTATTGTACTTAAAATGACTTTTTAGCTTAATTTTTGTCCAGGCTATTGAATACCTGCCTCCTCTTTTCAGTTAGTAGCTATTTTTACTGGTAACAACTACTGAGGCCCATGAATACATATTTTAGCTTATTTTTAGAGAATTAAAACATGTAAAAAGGAAAAACTGGGTATGATAACAGAGGTAGGATCGCATTTATAACTGATATTGGCAAGATCCCTGATCCTGACAGTTTTTTAAAAGTGAAAACAAAGGCATTTGGGGAATTTGGGCTATTATCTCTGCAAATGATCATTTTCCCTTCTACTTTTTGCATATTTAGAAATAAATAAAAGAAAGCATTCCCTCCCCATCCCCTCCCCCCTTTTTTGAGTAGCATGGACTTCTTCATACAGGACTTGGAAGTAGCCTGTGCTCTGAGTGACCGGTTCCTCCCAGCTTCTTCCCTCGGTGCCTCTGACCCTCACCACACACGATGTTCTGTGAGCCCTCTTCCCATGGAGGCCATTTGCCTTCCAGGGATTCTTTTCCAGGAAACATTATGTCCTTCTGGGGGATTCACTCCAAAACCCAGACGGTTTACAGCTTTTCGGCCTAAGGTTATAAATCTTGAGACGTATATAAGGAAGTTTAATTTAGGATGACAGGAAAGCTCGGGTAATTTAAGCCCTCACAAACCTGGCTTCAATTAGTGACTTGACTCGGTTCTGTGTTGTGTGTTCTATAGTGTGTTCTTTTCAAAGTCAGTGAATCAATTAAATGTTAAACTATTCTCAGAAAGGAAAAAGGACATTCATGAACCTATGAACCTTTGGAATACTAAAAACTAAAGCAATTCTTTGTTGTTATTGTTGTTTTCAGTTTTAGAGAAAACTAGATTTGAAACCTTGCCTGCGAATTCTCATGGAGTGGCCTTGGGCAAGTGATTTTAACCTGTTCTTTCCCTTTACAGTAGAATTCTGGTAACTTCATCCTAAGCGTGTTAAGGAGACAAAGAACATATTTATGCATGAAATTCTAGTTATTATATAATAAACACAGTATTTCATCCTTTTTCCTGTATTAAGATCATATCACAAGTGTAATAAAATATTGACATTCCAGAAACACAACCTCATCACTGATCACATTTTTTCACATTCTGTAATTATGCCTGTCCATTCCACTTCTACATCTTATTGAATATATGAAAATAATTCAAAATAATAAAATCCCAAAGATAAGTAAAATAAGTCAGTCACACAAGCATGAGAAACATCATATATATAGAAGGAGGCAGAGAGAACTATAAAAAGGAAACAGAAAAAGTTTAAACATTTCCTCAAATTACTCATTCTATTGTTTCAAAAGTATTTTACCATATGCTAATTTATTTCATTCACACTACTAGTTCGTCTCAGTTTGTTGGCAAAAAAAGGTTTTGTGTTATCATCTGTTTGTTTCTTTTTTTAAGACACTTTTTTGGTGAATATCTTATATTCTGAAGAACTGCTTTGAGCATAATGCTGCACAGTTTATTAATTTTATTATTTTGTTATAAAGTTTTATTTTTAATAAAATAAAAAATAGAACTAATTTATTGATGCTCAGCCTTTTCCATCTCTTGTCTAATTATACAGAGCTAACTCATTTAATTGATTTAGCTATTAACTTCAATTCTTACTCTCCAATACCATAAGATCTACCACTAATTTTCAGTCATATGTTCATTTGATAATTATCTTTTGATTCACAATTCCCCATCTTCCTCTCATGAATTTATTTAAGAAACATTTATTAAACACTTAATACATTCCACATACTTGCAGGGGAACAGGGAAGATAGCAGTTGATAAAATGTATTTTAAAATTAAAGTTTCTATTCTAATAATGATAGATATGCAATAAAAAGTTTACTAAAAGCTATTACAATAATTTGATGACTAATGCAGCATAAAAATAAACAATAGGAAAATCATATGTATAGAAGCCATAATTTTACAAAATTAAATAGGAAATCATGAGAGAAGTCCTCATTAGATGGTGACATTTACCAAAGTTAATGAGAGATTTCTCTCTTGGGTTTTCTTGGGGCTGAAGGTTTCAGGTTATAAAAATACAAATATTCAGATCTTGAGTTAGTATGCTTCTTTGATTGTTTTCAGAAGAAACTATCCCAGTTGTGTTGGATCAAAGAAAAAGAGGCAAGGAAGCATAGGGTATGATTTAGAGAAAGAGCAAAAAAACATCATTATGGTTCTATCACGATGCTCAGAACTTTGGTTTCTGCCCTTGGCCAGATAGAATAATATTGTAAACACAAGAAAGGAAGCATGCAGATATTCAAAAGGGTCACGTGGTTGTTGTACTGAGAATAGAATGAAGTCAGGAAGGTGTTAGGAAACAGTTATAGAGAAAAGCTTGAGGCATCATGGTAAAAGTGGAGAGAGGAAGTTTAATTTCAAGTATATATATTTAGAAGGTACTGTCAGTAAATAAGATGATATATTTGTGATGGAATTGGTAAACAAGAGACTAATACTGATACCATTAGCCATGAGAAATGGTATTTCTACTTAGTGAAATGGAAAAACTATAGCAAGACCTGGTGGAGCAAATTTAAAAGAGCTAAATTGTAAAGTAGGAAGAAAATCGAAGTGTGATGTTTTATAAAATTCCTCAAGGAAGTGTTCCAAAACAGAAGGAGAGGTCAACAGTAACCATTTAAGGTAGCACCATTGTGTTGTAGCTACCACTCTATATAGTTTGCATAGTCATGTTCCCTCATGCTATCATCACAGCTTCCCGTAACACAGGTGCTAGTATTACTGTTCAAATAAGGAAACTGCAAATAGAAAGTTCAGTTGACCATGCATAAAATTTCACAGAGGAGTAATCTGTGAAGTTAACCTAAGAAATCTGCCTACAGAGCTTGTACTGTAATTGTAACCATTATTCATAAGATCTAAACTACATCACATGTTACAAATGAGTCGGATGAATGCTGAGAAATGACCCTTGGATTTTGCACTAAAGTCTTTGATGAGAAATATTTCATTCAAATGGTTCTTTGGTACCCTCATTATTATCTGTTCAATGGACTATGAAAGGGAAGAATCAGTTATAGACATTTAACATACAATTATTATCAGTTAAGCAAAAAGTAAGTATACACAAGTCCTTTTCACAATGGCACTAAGAGAGTTACATCTGCTCTCTTAGTTTTTTCATTAACTTTGTAAATTTATATGATGAAATAATATATTAATTTCTTTTCAATCAACTGTAGACTTATCTTTTGGCATTCTATTTTGTAAAACATTGTGTAATAATTTGTTCAAATTATTACATCATTTAACCATTTCTAACCTCTGGCATTTACACTTTAATTATTTCTGTTTTCATTGTTTATAAACTTAAGATTCCATTCTGCATACACATATCACTCTTTCATGTTCATAGGATAGGTTTATTCCAAAACCTGAGAACCAACAGAGTATTTATATAATAAACATACATGTTATGAGTATGTAGCAGAAATAAGGCATACCCTAATTTTTCTTTCTCCAGGTCTTTCTGAAACTCTAGAGAATTTGATTTCAAGTGGAAAATAGCAGATAACTTTGAATATGCGCCAGAGCTCATTTTAGGGTGCATTGGAGGATTTAGTCCAATCAAACTAAGGAATGTCTACATCTGTGTAAAGAATGAGATTATTCTGAAATTATAAGTTTATTAGTGTTTAGGATGATGCTTGTTTGTTCAGATTGTTAGTTGGTTTTAGTTTAGTTTCGCTTTGTTTGCTCTTACCTGTAAAAATGTGGGATGGTAATGGTGGGAACTGACAGACATTTGTTTAATCATCCTCTTTTTATAGCCACTTCATCTCATCTGGAATTTCCAAGTCTGACTTTTCTCCTTGCTTTTCTCTACCAAAGCCTTTCTCGACACGTACATAGAGCCATGCTTCCCTTATTTACAGTAATATTCCTCCTTTTATTTCGGTTCTCTAAGACCTACTGAAGTCTCTTGTCTATCTGTGGCTCCTGTCTCTCTTGTGTTTTCCTTTTCCAGTTATGAACTTACACCTGTATTATTTCTTCATCACAAATTGACAACACATTAAGGAATTGGCAATAACACATATGTGTATTTCTCAAAAGGCACAGAGACCAATGGCTGCAAATTTTTTTCCTTGAAATCAAATAATTCACTGAGCTGTTTCCTGGGTCTAAAACAAAACCATCATAATTATACTCTATCCTCACAAAGGCATTATGAGAACACAAATTTTCAAGTACTAGTTTGATTCATAATTTAGGGACATTGAGAAATGCTTTTGGGTTTATGTCTAAATAAAAACAATATTGTATCAGTATTGTATAACTTAGTCTTATACATAATTCTGAGATTAATCTATCTATCATCTACCTATCTATCTATTTAGCATCTAACTCTATCAAGTTAATGAGCAACATCTTAGAACTGTAATTCAAGTAAACTAGTTTTTAATTCATTATTTATTTAAAATTTTATAATGAGACATATTGATGTCCTATTTATATATTTAATTAAACTCTTCTCCCAACTACTAGGATTATGGTCCTGATTATAGATAATTTACTTTTATATTTACAAGGCACTCTCTTTTCAGAGCACTGATACATAGAGTTGACTATTTCACTGGAAACTTTATACCATATGAAACTATTATATATTAATGTTTTGAACTATAGACTATCTCAAATTTTCAATTTATTGACATAATGGAAATGCAACTATCTCAAAACTTATAATAATCATGTTAATATGACCATTGAACTATTTTCATGTAGTCAGATATACATTTGAATCCAAATTTTAATCCTGGATGAAAGCGTGAACATATAATTAGATCTGAAAGACTATGTTTCAGCAACTGAAATCATCATGGCTGTGAGACTGTAACCGGTGGTCATGGGCTGGTCTTCATTGCACTTTTGGACTTTGTCTCTTCCTATTCCCTACTATACTTTGACTTCTCACCATGGCACTGCCATATACTCTTTGAGACTAAGAGATCAATCTCTTTCTGATACATTTTAAAAATCAGCCTTTCTCTCTGCAAGACTAAGCAGTAGACATGACCAAACTTACCATGACTTCAGACCCCAGACACCCGTTAATAATATGAATCTACTGATGAATGTATTTGCTTTCAGTAAGAGTTGCTGGATTACAGGACTCTATAAAATGTATTTCTCATAAAGCTTCACACACTTTTATAGATACACATTTATATAATTATTTTATAAATGTGACAGTTGAAGTCATTTCATAAACATTTATACTAAGAAATAGGTTGTTAACTTATTTCATTCTGACTATAAAATTATTTAAATATTTAATGTATTAAATAATTCAAATTTTCTCTAACCTGGGTAGTTTTTACCTGTTAATTTAATTTTTACATTAGCGAAATTGCTATCTCCATTTTTTTCAGGTTCAGTTTTTTAAGACAGTAGTGTTAAAATGAAATTTTTGTAATGACACTGTCAGTGTATTGAAAAGAGTAAGTGGATAAAGGTCCACAAAACAGCTTACAGCTTTGAACTATGTTCAAATAAAAGCATTGTGGAAAATCTAATTTATGATGACATTGTGAGAGAAACATGAGCCTCCTTTCCTGAGTTATCTTTTATCTTGAAGTTTGACATTCCTGAAGAGGCAGAGACTTTTATGCTGAAATATCTCATACAGGCATCTCCTTCTTTAGTTACAATTTGAGACCTCACAAAAGCAGACCGTGCAGGTGACCTTAACTGTCTGTAGAACTTAAGGTAAGACAGATGTTATAATGTATTTTCATGCCATATTTCACTAATGGGACAAGTTATCAGTTATCTGTCTCAAATGCAGTCAGGATATTTCAGCCACCCAGCTACTAAAAAGAAGCACATGTGAAACCAAGTTAAGTTTTTGACTCATTTATGTAGTAGAGAAGAATTGTTTTCACTAAAGTATCAGCAACTTTTAAGTTTAGTAAAGAGTATTTTGTCACTTTCTGAAGTGCATATACTTGTAAAATATCTTAACATTTTTAAAAGAATTTACATGGTTTTTCAATGTGAAAAATATGTTCGTAAGTGGTTAAAGACTTTCTCTGTTTTGTTAGTTATCATTTTAAAGCGTTTTTTAAGATTCTTGCATAAAAAGAAAAGCTTTGTGATATAGGAAGAACTGGTTTAAGGAAATTTTTAAGCTTAATTCTGAATATAGGGTTTACTTGTACTCTGAGCCATCATAAGACTTACAGTATAAAGAGTATATTTCAATCTGTCTCCAGCTGGAAACTGTTTAATGAACGTGTTTTACTGTCTCCAATGTTTGTCTAAAAATCCTTAGTGTGAGACTTCAAAAATATATTTAGTTACAATATATTGGGGGTAACTTATTCTCTGTTTTTCTCTCAAGACTTTTGCAGTAAATTTGAAAGGAATCTTGCCTTTTTAACATGATACTATTTGTAGAGAAATAAAATTAGAAGATAAAAATTGTCTTTTAAAAACTAAACCCAAGACATTTCTTATTTCATTGTCATACATTCCCACTTTTGTACTCACGCTTATTTCTTTAGGGTTAGTGTTGTTCAGAGAACAAGTGTAATCAAATGATTTAGTATGACAGTCTCTTTCTTTGGAAATCATGTATCTGAAATATCTAACTAGACATGACTTCCATATAGGATTTTTCATTCCTGCATGTTTGCATTCTTTAAGATAGAAAGTCTATTGACAAGAATACAAGGATGATTATAAAATATTTTTTATGATCTCCTCACATAGAAAAATCTATATAGTGGTAAAGATCTCATTTATATTCTACTTTGCTGTGAAAACAGTTTACTATGCTTTTATTTGGTGAATCCTTTAAAATATTACTGTTTTGTGCTGGTTTTTTGTGTTGAGGAATCAGTGTCTAGTTGGACATGGTTACTGCATACCATATGGCTTAATGAAAGACTGTATTGTTGCTGGCACCCTTTGTATGTTACATGAGAGTCCACTGTTTTTTTCTACTAGTTATGTTTTCAAATTTGAACTTTCTAATGTGATTTTTCAACAAATAAATTTGAAATAAGAGTCACTACTAAGGCTTATGCTAGAGGTACAGTAGCATATGGTGAGGTTTCTGTCTTTCAGGTTCACTGAAATCTTACACAGAAACCAGACATTTAAACAGATGATTCACTAGATTATGATAAGTAGTCTAACAGAGTACAATTACTGAGTGACTGAAAACATGAAAAAGAACATAGCAAGGCCTTAGCAAAAGAAATATCACTTCACATTCATGAAGCTATAGCTAGTTTCCTAAAGAGAAAGTTTAAGTAAAGATGTGTTTTGATTATCTAATGCAGATTTTAAAAGACTCTGAAATCTATTGGATAAAACAGTAACTATTTTTGTTTCACTAATGGATTTTATAAGCCGAAGAACCAGTTAGGGCTCAGAGAAGAAGGTTTGACATTGTTCCACTATGCCCAGAGCATTCCCTGGGGCAGGATGGAAGGACTGTGGAATCACTGTTAGGGGCAGAGCCTCTCTGGTCAAATAGTCCATTTCTAAGATAAATTCTTCACTCACAAGCCCAGCAGTTTAAATGGAATGGAGTCTATCCATATCCACTCCAATAAGGTAGTCTTAGGATGTCAGACCTTTTACTGGTAACTGTAACGAGCTGAGCCACTCATAAGTCCACCCAAATAGGGGTGGACAGGATAAAGATCTTGCCTCTAAGTGGAAGGAGCATCAAATGTACATACCTCTATATTGAATTTGTCACAGGTTAAGTAGGAAGAAGTCAACTTATGGCTAGGAACTGAGACTTACCTGCTGAACATAAAAGCAAATTACTTTGGAGATTGTTTAACACAGGAAAAATGAGAATTCAGTGTTCATAACTTAGAAAAACTACTCTAATAATAGTGTATATCACATTTCTATTTTTGTTAACTAATGGACACTAAGGTATTTCAATAAGAAAATATCTCTGTTTTGTTAGTTATCATTTTTAAGTAGTTTTTAAAATTCTTGCATTAAAAAGAAAATCTTTATGATAAAGAAATAACTGGTTTAAGGAAATTTTAATCTTAATTCTGAATATATGATTTTTGTATATTCTGAATATTGTTCATGGTTAACATTATTTTGAATATATGATAGTATAATAATGGGAAAATGATTTTGAAAATAAAGCAGAAGGAAGTACAAATAAAAGTTCAGCTTTGATCTTCAGAGGTTTGCAATTTAATAGGACTCCTAAATGACAGGGGTCTAGCATGAGATTTTGGAGTCTTGGCATTTAGCCAGAGCCAAAGACACAGACTTGGAAACATTAACTTAGTCAATGTAATATTAGTCAATATTTTATTGACTAAAGCAATAGAAACATAAGAGTTTTCTCAGGAAAAGAATTGTAAAGATAAGTGAAAAAAGAGCAGCACAAAACTCAAGGGTTCATAAACATTTATGGGTAGATAGCAATCAAGAAGAATGTAATTTTATTTGTTTTGCAATGTAGCTTTCTTCACTACCTTCCTAAAGGCGAATAGTTTTCCTACTGAGAGATACCTCTTTTTCTGAGACAGTTTTTCCTTGTCTTTCAAATTATTTGTGAACTTTAGAGTATGGATTTAATATAAAGGCTGGTTGGAATATACTATATTTGGTAAATATACTATATCACACTACATGTCAAAATATATTTTCATCTAATCACTAGATCACAAAAATAAAAGAAACATCCTGAATTTAAGACCCCTATTTTAAATTATGTGCAGTGTTGAGATCTATAAGTTCTGGAAGGCCTATCCTGTGTTTAATTTTGGGATGTCTTATTGAGAAATTTCTAATTCTTCATAAAGATTAAGTTCGACAAGGTTTTGTTTTTTTATTTTAGAATGCAAGAAAAGTAGTACTCTGAAAAATTAGAAGGACAATTGAACTTAACTGCATTTGCTTTCAAAAGAGCATGTTTCTAAAGTAATTTTAAGTGTGCAGACCTAAAAATCATAGTTAAAACGCTAGGTACTGTACTTTTCCTGGTCATGCTTATGTGCTTCTGAGTACATATATGGTATCATCAAAATGATAGGTGAGCTCCAAAGAATGTAGTAATGGGAGTATTGCCAAATTCAGGTGAGTGAGGTCGCTTTAGGGATTGAGAAATACAGGCTACTCTGCTGTACAAGATTCCTGAAAATAGAGCCTCCAAGGATTTTTCTGTGTGCATTTGAATTTGACCGTGTTTTCATTACAATGGTTGTAACATTTAATTCTGCCACATATTCTTTTAAGTTATAGGCAAGTGAATCTTCATTTAAAAAAAAAGAACTTTGAGTAGATAAAGCTGTCACCCACTTTTAAATGTTGAGCAGCTATCACAGAGAGCTGCTGAGCTAAAGCAATCTGGTTCTGGATTCTTTTCTGTGAACCAATCATTGTACCGGTCTTTACTTTTTTTTTTTTTTTTTTTTTGGTACCGGGAATCAAATTCACAACCTCATGCTTGGTAGGCAGGCACTTGTACTGCTGAGCTAAGCCCTCAGCAGGTCTTTATTCTTGACAGTTCAACTTATTCATTCACAGAAATTATTTAACGTGCCAGTTTCTACCCTCCTGTCAATATTTTTGTGGTTTTCCTTGTAAGCTTGGGGTGAATACACTTTCCACTGAATATCTGATTATAGTTTTTATAAAGAATACATAAGTTGCATATGTAGTCTTGTGTATTGGATTTATATGTGAACTTGAATGGTTTGGAAGCCACCAAAGGGGTTAGAAGGCATATATTTCGTATACATTAGTATGTAATTTGGGGGAGGGTATAACACTTCTGGTCCTTTCATATCTTGTGCTTTTCTCCTGTTCTGCTTTCTGGCTACCGTGAACGAAGCAGCTTTGTAAATACCATGCCATTCCACCATGTTTCTACTTTGGAACCAGCCAACCATGGAATGACTCCTCTGAAAACCATGAGCTAAATGCAATTCTCATTCTTTAAATTGTGGATGTTGGATAATTTGCCTCAGCAAAAGAAAATCTGACAAATACAATATACACGGTTATAAGGACTATCATTCTTACCATGTAAACAGGCATCTCTGCAGTCGAACCTAGTTTTAGGCACAGCTCAAAATAAAACTCTACACTTCTTTTCATATATTACACCAGGGCTGTTCAACTTCCTTTCCCTGCATTCTTTCTTAAGCAACTATGTAGTGCAACTTAAGCCAGAGGTCCAGAAATCATCTTAGATTTTCCCCTTTTTCAAATTATAAAATCCACTCTTTTAACTTACTTCCATCACTTACTTTGATTTCTGCTTTTGCTTCTCCTTACTCCCTCATCAAAGCTTGACAGAATTGTACCAGTTATTTCTTCTTGGGCCTCCCTGTCTCCATTCTTGCTAAATTTGCCAAACTCATTCCAGCCTCTGTGCCTCCTTTGAGAAAGACGGACCTAACCTGAGAGTGTACCATTCTGTAATTAAAATCTTTTGGTAGTTCTGCAATCCAATCAGTTGCAAACTGAATTCCTTAACAAGTTGATGTGGCTCTTTAAATTCTTATTGGACAAAAATGTCATATAAAAATAATAGTTGTAGAATGCATAAAGTAAAAAAATTAATAACCAGAGTGAATGAATCCAGTTTGAGATCACTGAAATATTGACTGCTACTGCTGATTGGAAGAAACTTGACAGAAGATGAAAGTGATACATGTCTGATACTCAGGTATATTTTGACAATTTCAAATTTGAAAATTTGAAATTTGAAATTTCTTATGGACAAACATACCTGAAATTAAAAATTAATTAATATATACACACATGTATACATTTATACATGTATATACATGTGTATGTGTTTGTATCTTCCATGCATATATCTGTGCATGGAAGTCCACTGTTAGAATAACTAAAGAGGAAAAAAAACTTGCTATAAAAATTCTCTATTTAACTATTCTCATCTTAACAATGATTTGATGAGAAGAGCTTCTTGAAAAATAAAGGATTTTTCAATAATGGTTAGCAGTTGCAAGGCTATAACAAAGTTTTGTAGAAAATAACTATCACTGTGACTGAATAAGGACATAACAATGGCTAGCTTATAAAACATATGCCATATTGTTAATCTTGAATAATGCTATTTTAAAAAGAAACAATAATATTCTTTAAAATGTTGCTTTAAAATAATATTCAATGGAAGTAGTTGCTTATACGCTAAAATTATTTTATCATTTAGTATTGTTTTGATTAGTTTAGATTTCTAGATAAATGTTCAATGAAGTTATTTAATGTTCTCTGTTCAAATGCTATGTTGTATGTCTTAAAAGGTTTACTTGAAACTGAAGATATTTTCAAGACAGTATAAAATATTATTATAATGTTTAGGAAGTTTCATAAATTCACAGGGCAATAGTAAATAGTAAATTGGGTGCTAGGCCAAAGAAATGTGGAAGTATTACAACTGTTAATCTACTTCTTTGAAAACAGTGATATTGCTTCTCAGCCTTTTGGCTAAGATCAAGTGAAAAAAATGTTAGAAAATGCACAGAATTATGGAATGTAACAAACATGCTCAAAGGTTAGCACAGTAATTTACAAAATGTGTTACTTATACACATAAATTTATGTGAAATACTTCTATTTTCATATTTTTGTGAATCATATATGTAAAACAGTGTCAGTTTTGCAGGTCTGTTGTGAGGAATACAAAGGAAAATGGATATACATGCCTGTCACTTGAAAATAGAGCAGAGTATTGTCTCTGTTTCTTGTTTTGTTACACTGATAATTCCCTTCTTAGAATGATTTGTCTTACCTGGAGAATGAAGATAGAGCATGCAATAGTTTGATAATTTGTAAATATCAGTCAATCCATTATTTAGGTAGTACCAACTCATGGTATGGACCTGAAATAGAAAAATGAACACTAAGTGCTACCCTAGAGTATAATAGTCTCTTTAAAACACAGATATTCATCCTGATAAATTATTATACAGTTTATATAAAATATCTAGGATCCATCGGAGGAATAATTAGAAAACAAGTTCTGAAATTTAGGATTAAGTTTGGACTTTTAACATATATTTGCTATAAAAGGAATGGAGTAGCAGATTGGCTGATGTCTAGGATATCAATATGGATGTGAATATGGCTTACAATATTGGGAGAGAGAACAATAAGGAAACTTATTTTTGTGGAACAAGAGGAACTGGAGCTGTGACTATTGTGTTAGTGAAGTGAGGGGATGTGGATTCCTGGAAGGAAACTGCTGCCATCTAGAGCAAAAGTGTGATGGAAGATGAAAGCTAAAAAGAGGCATGGCCCTACATGTTTACCTGTTTTCTGCCTGCAAGTAGACATTTATGGATATACAGGACAGCACAGCCTCTCTGATTTTATTATACACAGATACTGTATGGAGCACCTGTTAGAATGTAGATTCTAGTTGAAGAAGTCTGGGATGGGCACTGTTTTTGTATTTCTAATGGGTACCAGGTGGTTCTGGTATTAGTAGTCAACGGATCACCTTTTGAGCAGCAAGGGTCTAGTAGTTAGTAAAAACGGAACAACAGTGTTTGCTTTGGGGTCATGCTCCAGTGACCTAAGACCTCACACTTTGTAAAAGTTCCACCAGTTCCCATCAGTTCCAACCTAGGTATCTTAGCTTGAAAATCCAGGTCTGTGAGGAGATTTTGTGATCCAAACTGTAGCACATACAACTGATTTTGTAACTATATTTTGGATAACTGGTGATAGATACCCAGCTCAGCCTCTCGTGTTGTCTTCCTATCTTCTTTTCAAGTGAGAAAAAAAAAGAAAGAAAAAATGACACATGTTATTAGCAAGGGTATAAGAGCAAATTGGTAACACACCTATGCTATAACTAGTAAATAATAAATTTCTAGTTAAATTATTTACACACATAAGCATGTATGCACATTTGTGTAAACTTACACAAAGTGCCTTAAACATTACATACTATAGCAATATTAGATCTTATGCCAAACTCATACTTTACCTACTGATTTAATGATAGTTGCAAAGAGCCAATGATAGTTGCAAAGAGTTAATGATAGTTGCAAAATACAAAACAAATTATTCTTCTGAGGAAACTCTAGTTCTTGGCCTCTAAATATCGAGAATAGTATGGACTTATGTAGCAATGGGCCAGACATTTATGCCAGGCAGTTGTTAATAATGAAGATTGGTATAGCATAGTCTGTTAATATGTAGAGTCATAAAAAAGAAATAAATCGAATTGATGAGTGAATTATTTGATGAAATAATATGTGTTTTGTTTATCATCTGAAGTGGTAAGTAGGTTCATAAAGTGTTGATACCACCCTATAAACATAGCTATAGGAAATATTAACATTTTCAACATGCTAAACATTGGTGGCAGGTATACTTGACAGAGTAATTAGTTTTTTTTCTTTAATTTCAAAAAGAATAAAACCAAATAAAATTAAACAGAATAAAACCAATCAAAACAAAACAGTGAAAGTAATGCAGAACTTCAAAGCAAAATAATAGTAAATCAACAATGGCTACCAAGATGCCACTTGTTATCTTCGAAATAGCTGCCCATACCATTAGACATAACAAAATAAAATAAAATAAAAACATAATAAAACTAATTAGAACAAAACAAAGTGAAACAAGACTTCAAAACAAGATAATAGGAAATCAACTATGGCTACCATAGTACCTCTTTCTAGCTTCAAAATAGCTGTCCATGTCATCAGACATAATAAAATTAAACAAAACAAAACAGAATAAAACCAATCAAAACAAAACAATGAACATGATACAGATCTTCAAAGCAAGATAATAAAAAATCAACAATGGCTGCCATAATATATCTTGTTATCACAAAATAGCTGTCCATTCCTTCAGACATAATAAAATCAAACAAAACAAAACAAAGTCAAACAAAACAAAACAATGAAAATGATACAGGGCTTCAAAACCAGACAATAGGAAATTAACAATGGTCACTATAGTACCTCTTGTTATCTTCAAAATAGTTGTCCAGACTATCAGACCGAGGCATGTAAAACTAACCAATCAATCCAAAAACTAAATTCCTTCTTTACTTCAGTTGTTATCTTTTCAGAAGTTTCAGAAGTGTGTGACTTCTAATTTATACTATATCCATGTCTTCTGAACTTTTTCTATGTGGGTTGGAGGCCTGAGATTGCATTTTGCTTCTTCATCTTGACATTTTCCTGTGTTTATCTGAATCAGCACATTGTTGGATCCTGGGTGATTCTTGCATTTTCTGCCAGTCCCTCGGTGTAGATGATTGTGCTGGGTACCTGGGTTCCTTCAATCTAGTGTTCCTGGAGTGGTGGAGATGTAAAGGGCAGTGGTTCACCGATACTTCCTTAGTGGCGATGGGACCTTAGCGTATGGCTTCTTTGGGCCCATGATGGGATCTGTTTGGACCACTGCTGTGGGTCCCTGGGGTATGATTTCTTCCTATTACATCCATTTGGTCTAGATTTAGTTCAGCTCTGATATATCTTTGCTGATTTTATGTCTAGTTGATCTGTCTCTCAGTGACAATGGGATATTGAGGTCTCCCATTGCAATTGTGTTATTGCTTATTTAATTTTCCATGTCTACCAATAACTGTCTTATATAGTTTTGTGCTCCCATGTTAGGCACATATATAATTATTATTGCTGTAGCATTTGTGCTATCTCCAGTCATCTCATTGCCCGTTGACCACAATCAACCTTGTATTATTCTTCTTTGCCTTTTTTTGTAGCTATTAGATTGATTTCTCATGGTCTCTTGTTATTTTTAAAATATCTTTCTTTTCTGCAATTCTGTTTAAGATATGAAATTCTATCCTTTTTTTCATTCAATCTGTTGTAAACGTTTTCAATAAAGGTTTTAATCTCCTGGATCTCTTTTTGTATCTGTTTCATAGATAATATTTCTCTCCTATGTTGGACATTTTTTTCCAGCTTTTTCTGAGATCATCTATTCTTTTATTTGTGTCTTCTCTAATATCTTTTGTTTTATAACCATTTCTTTTTGTACCAGAGAAATCATTTTCTCTATCCCCTTTTCCATTTGTTTTTTTCATTTCTATTGTTAACATTTCAGAAAGTTCCAGTGTTGAGATCCAGGCTTGTCCTGGTTAGGCTGGGCATCTAGGGCTGCCTTATTCTACCTTTATTTTTTTAACATACTAAATTTCACTTAAATTCCTCATGGACTTATCAATGAGTTACAAATTTTATCAACTCAAAATCTACCTTCCTTCACTTATAACCAACCACACTAAACTCCTAATTCTACTACTGATTATTTTCAACCCATGATTTTGTAGCATTTTATAAAATATACTAAGATAGATATGTAGATATAGATATAGATAGCTAGATATAGATATAGGTGTATATATGATTTCCTTCAAAATATAACCATTCAAAATAATTATCACACTTTAAAAATTAGTATTAATTACTTGGTTTCACTCATTATCTAGGTATCTGGGTGTCAGTTTTTTCATAAATGTTTTAAGTTGCTTGAGTCAGCATTTAAATAATATTCCACACATGATTATTAATTTTAAGCACTTTTAAGTATGCATAGGCTTATACTCTATATTTTTTTCTCTTTTTGCAACTTGTTTTTTAAAGAATTTGGATTATTTGTTGTGTTGAGTATTTTCATTTTGTTTCTATTATTGTATTCCTGGAACAGAAGCCTTTAAAAAATTGTCTTTGTTGTCTATATAATAATTTTCTTAAAAATATACAGAAGTCATGATAAAATCTATACTTACTTCAGCAATTCACTGTACTAACACATGTCTAGAAGTTAATGGCCACCTCTTTGAGAAACTACTGTAATTGTTAACCTCATTTTGTCCTGATAAATTTAGTACTAAAATATTTAAATAAGTTTTTATTTTCATGATGTGTACATTTTTGGTAGACTCAGTACTACTTATTTCTACACATGTATTGACTTGGTGATATATGACATATTTTGTTTTCCAACTGTTTACTTTTTGTTTTTTAATAAGAAAAAGCAGAGTACCAATATCTATGATATTCCTTGGTACATCTCATCAAGTAAAAGAAATGTCAAGAAAGTTACTTCTTTAAAAACCTGCCAAATATCCAGTCTCTTCATTTTTCAAATTAGACTTAATATTTCAAGTGTATCTTGAAAGAATTTTTCTGATAAATTATTTTATCTGTTCTAAAAAGTGAAGTTATTACGTTAATGAAACTTCTATGTGTAAGTAACATTAATTTTTTCACTTAATGAGAAGGTAAATAAGTAATTATGAAAATTTAGAGATTTAAATGGGCGTTGATGAAGAAATAGTACATGGACTTCATGTTATTTATGAGACTTCTTAAAAATTAGGCAGACTGGGTATGACAGGCACAGGGAGAAATTATTCCCATAGAAATTATAGCAGGATAAAAGCATAAGAATAGTACACAAGAAAAATTGACTTGGGAAATTGAAGTCCTCTTGATCATAGCACTTATTAAGTGACAAAGGTAACATGCCATAGGGATGCAAATGTATAAACATATTATAGAAATCCTTGAATGTTAATATTTAAGTTGAATATGCCACAAATCTGCTGGAAATTTATTGTGTCTCTGGGAATTTCTTCCTCTATAATATCAGAGAGCAAGTCTAAACTTTGTGGCCTTTTTTGATCCTTATTATCCATTTTGGAAAGTGAATTAGATAAGCAGTTCTATTTGTGAACTCCTCTCTGCTCCAGAGGTATTATAGGAAATGTTGAAAACTTGATTTGGTATGATAAAGATTGGAATTTGCAAAGTGTAGATGCAAATGAATCTATGTAATTTTAAAAACAGGATAAATAGCTGTTGATTGCTCGTCTGTAATAATCACAAGGGAAGAAAAACAAAGTCAGTTCTTGAAGTCTTCAGTCCACATGACTAAACTATATTACCAACCTAGGAACACGTAAAGAAAAGAAATTTGAAAGGAACAGGTTAGTACTTGACTGGAGACTTTGATACAGTGAATTTGAAAATCAAATAAGTGAACAAGTCTTTCATGAAGCTGATATCCATCACCTGGAGTATAAAGGACAAGTTAATTCTAGGGTGTAGAATTTTAACATGTTATGTCTTAGTAGAAAATAGTAAACAAAAGAACACAGAAGAGAACTGAAGGAAAAAGAACATGTCCTTTGTGAGGAAAATAAACCATTCCTTTAAGAGTTGGGGAAAGGAGAGACCCCAGTAATGGAAAGAGAAAAAAATGGAGAAGAATGGAAGTGGACATACCAGTTGAGCGAGTTGGTATCCTGCCTAGGATACAGTAAATGGAGGATCAATATGATTACAAAGAACACTGAAAATTTAACAAAGCTATGATGTTCTTTAAGATAACAGCTTTACAAATGCAAGGAAAGCAGGGAAGAACCTTAATTTCAGGAAATTACAAGGGATTTGATAGAAAAAGCAGAAGAAAGAAGAAGGGTAGTCTTTCTTAATAAATTGAAAAACATACATGAGATATGGGTCATAAAACCAAATTGATTTTGATTAAATCACTAAACCTCTCCAGATCTTGTTGCTTCTTTTTTTCCAGTTCAGTACAACTAATTGTGCTGTGGTGTTTAAAATCATGGAGGAAACTCAATGAGGAAGCCATACTTCACTGAAAGAAAGTACATAGCTTCATTATCATGTTTACTACTTATATTTATGTTTAAGTTAGAAAATATAAAATAAAATAGCAGTTAAACTTTACCAGGTACTCTTAGTTTCACATTGGCAAGTTAAATGAGAAGTTCACAAAAGATTTTTCTTCACATTGGATGCTTTACTTTTTTTATAGAATATCTCAGTGCACTGAGACAGTTTACATTATATTTTTCACTTACTCTATGATATTTTTGTGACTGAGGTAGTTTAGCCAGTTTTGGCCAGTTGGTTCACGTACATTGTAGTTAAAAGACAGGACGTATTAAAAACAAATGACATCGTATAACATGACAAGTGTGAAACACAAGTGTTCTGTAAATCTGAGAACTCCTTCCATACGAGAATGTACTTCCCTCAAGCCAGGCAGTTTTAAGGACCTTCAGGTTCCAAGGACAGACCAGCTGCAGGAGTAAGAATGAACTCAGAAAACTCACTGCATTAGGAAGTCTTCCCTTGACTGAAATATGCTCCACTGGGCAGCAAAGCAATGGAATAATTCCAGTCCAGGGGCCATGCGACACTTCCCCTCCTGATTCCCGCATCCCATGTCGTTGTGGCTTCTTCCAAGTCTGCAGACTGTGGACACACAGCAACTGGATTTGCATAGCATCATCATAGTTCACCTGAGAGAGGATTCTGCATCCCAGCATCCATCATGAGCACCACAGATGTGTGGAATTAAGTTGAACTGTAGCCTTCATAAAATTAATGTCTCTCCTTAGCAACACTGAAACTGGTTTCATGTATGTATTTACATTTTGATTATAAAATATTAATCTTTAAAACTTGGTTTCAATAGGGACCGAGGATTTAGCCAGTGGCATAAGTGGCTGCCTGGCAAGCGTGAGGTTGTGAGTTCAATCCCCGCTACCAAAAAAACCAAAACAACAAACAAAACAAAAAGCAAACAAACACAAAACTTGGTTTCAATAATGCTTTCTTGTGTGTCTTTGAATAAAAGACTTTAATTTTAAAAATCATCAAGAAATGTTATTTAAAAATGTTCAGAGATTGTATTTGTTAAGCTTAGTCTTCAAGACTTAAGATTCAATCTTTTATACAACTTCCTTTAGAAAAAAATCTTTTAGTGTTCACTTTAAAACTTCTAGCTAACGATCACCAGGAACTTATTAGACACACACCAGATATTTTAGTCACTTGGTTTTCAAAGTATTTAGTTTAAAAGAACACATCAGGAAAGCTTACTGTACACACTAAAGGTGCTTAACCCATACTTTTTATCTTAACTTTATCAAAAGATATTTCTATCATGTAAATGAAATGATTTCCCCGAAGTTTCCAGTTACAGTTTTTGTAAGATGAAATAATACTATTAAAATATTAATAATATATAGTCATAGTCTTAAAATTAGCAATGAAACATTTTATTCAAGGGTGTACTGCGTTACTGAATAGTACATTCGTAATCAAAGGTCATGATGTCGATGTTACATTGCCATAATTTTCTGATTAATTTTTTCTTTATACATTTTATACATGTTCCAATCGCATTTCATTAACTCATAGTTTTCTTGTAAGTTTGTGCTTTCTTTCCATGTTCAAAGGATCTCTTTAATTCAATTTCTCTGTTTCTCCTCATACAGTCTGACAGCCAGATATGCAACTCAGTCTAATCACAGTGGAATTGCAACCAGTCAGAAAAAGCCTACTAGGTCAGTTAATATCTCTAATTTATTGCTTGTTAGTGATATTTAATAAGTGCCCAGTAATATTTTGTCCTATCACTCTAATTTTTAAAAAGTCTGACATGTTTCTGAGTGAAAAATTTAGAATATTAAATTTTTCCAAGTTCCAGGAATGAGCATGCATGTGGTAGATGATCAAATGGGTTTGTTTTTTTCTATGTCAGTTTAGTTATGCTCACTGACATACTGGGATGAAATATAGGTCTTAGGCTCAGAACAAGTTAAAAAAAAAGCCCCTGTACACAAAATTTGGAAGTAATACAAAATTAGAACTACTTTTTGAGATTACACATATTAATTATTGTATATTTTAAAGGAGAATTAAGAAAAGCTGGCTGATTTTGCCAGGAAAATTTGTACTAGGGCAGCCTATACTATTCATCTATCTATAATAGTTTCAATTTGTTTCCTCAGGATATATGTATTTTAAATATGCATAGAATAAATAACTTGTATAATAATAATAAAATAATAATAATAATAATAATAATAATAATATAAAAACATTGAAAGGGTTTGATTTTTCTTTTGACTTTACATTGATAAAATGATGGCCTTAAACACATGAGTAACACCACATTATCAGTGTCTTGCACTTCTGATTATTACATGAGTCTGTGCACTTTCGCCCTCACTGGGAAGTGGCCAGTGGTGGCTTATTAGTCCTTGCAGCAGTAATGAACCATACTGTGCACGCATGACCAACAGGACTGCATCTGATGCCTTGATGTGAGGTAGGTGCTCTAACCCTTGTCTTGGTTTTCTATATTAGTTTTTACAGTAGTTAAGATGATTCTGGCTGATTCAGGATGATTCTGGATGATTCAGACAAATTTTAAAAGATATCTAATTAAAAATTATAACAAATGTTATAAATTAGAATGTGTAAGGGAATAGTGACCTGCCATGTATAATGGATATTTTTATTACTCCTTCTAATACTTGGGCATGTAAGATACATTTTAAGGGTTTTATTTAAATGGAACATTTCTTTTTTACATATTCTCTTTCTTTTTTTCCCCTCATCTCATTTCCCTTTTTATTACTTTGATGAATGATCTGGAGAGTCTGGCTGCCTGTCAAATTAGGGTAATGAGAAGAGCAAATGTATTTTTTAATTTGCTTTAATTTGATCTTCAGACTGAAGATTATTAGGCTTCATGGGTCACAGTAAAGATTAAAATGCATTTTAATTGCTTTCTAGAAATAGGTCAGGTTTTATTACTGACAGAGCAAGTTTGTGACAAAATTTGTTTATACATGTGAGTTTGGAGTGAACTTTCTAAATCTATGATTATGTCTACAGAAATCTGTCTCAGATTTATTATGGTTGAGATGTTTGGTCAAATTAATTAGCTGAGTTCTTTCTGGAATACGCACTCAGTGGTACTGAAAATTACTAGTGTTTGAGGTTGCTGTACTATACTCAGAAACCCTTTTAGCTCTCTAAGTACAAGTTTAATGTTGGAATCACTTGGAAAAGATTCTAATCTTGTGCATGATATAACCTCTAATTAGCAAAATAGCTGAAAGAAGTGTTTATTAGTCGAATGTATTGAAACTACAAGACACAGTCAAGATTTTGAAACATTAATCGTTTCAAGAAATCAACATTTTAAAAAATATAGTATTCGCATTTTCCTGTTTATTTTATTTTGCAATATGTGTTACTATTTAAAATTATTCAGGGCTGGGGATATAACTCACTGGCACAGCGTCTGTCTGGCAAGCACAAGGTAGATTTCCAGTACCAAAAAATAAACAAATAAACAAAAAAACCCAAATAAATAAAATTATTCGCATTGTCCAAGTGTTAGAATTGTCAAATAATGTGTAAAAATAAAATAGCTTTACAAATGTGAGTTAAAATTGGAATAGTATTACAACTGGATCATGAAATTTTGATGTCTAACATGAGTCATTTTATAAATATGAAGAAGAAAGATGTAAAAATTTAACTGCTATATTTATAAAGCCTGGACTTTTTTTCACATAGAATTTTCAAAGTAATACACAGTTACATTCACATGGTGGCAGCAGATACCAGCAAAGCTGTTGGCAACCTTGACTATGACATTTTCTCAACAAATTTCACTGTCAGTGTTACTTCCTAATTTCTAGATTTTTATACATATGAATTGAATATATACATACGCAAGATGACAGTGACATAAAATAAAATCATGTGTAATATAAAATAATTATTAATTAAAATTTTAAAAGAAAAACAGTGAAATGAAAGATCTAATCTAATGTTTAACTGCAGACCAAATAAAATTAACACTAGCTTATAACTTCCTTTCTCTAGGCATAAAATAGTTCCCATATATTTCTTCATCTCTGTCCTCCTATACAAGGAATATCTGAAACTGCTATTGTTGTAGGTATATTTTAAATTGTTATTCTGCTAACAGTGATTTTCTTAGGCAACCTGCATACTTTCTGGGTCCATGTCCCTATAATCAGGTGAACACACTTGCAAAATCACCAGCTGAGGGCTAGGTTGCTTATTTTTTACAGGAATGAAGGTTTTTCTGTGAGATATCCTAATCTCATGTAATGTGATTCCTAATCTTGCTGCTGGCACCATAGTTCAAACAGAGTAGCTAACCTGGCTTAGATACTCATTAAATATTTGCATTCTTCCATTTGTTCATAAATTTATTCTTCTTATTAACTTACCAGTCTTAGGGTTCAGTTACCTAAGACGAAAAGATCAACTTAACAACTGCAGTTAATATGCTGTGAACTAATAAAACGAAGTGTTATTGTTTCTGTGGCTTTTCATGAAATTGTTACATTTCTTTTAAGGCAAATTTTTATAAATCATCAATTGAGAAATTATGATTTTTTTTAGTTAGATGCCACCTATTTTAATTTTTCTCTATTGTTGCCATGGTGAGGGCATGTTTATTAAAAAGTAGAACAGTTTTTCCCCCCTCTGGTGGTCTAATCCTGTACTTAGTTATTTGTCATAGAAAGCACCATTTTCTGCCCATGAGAACTCAGGACATAGTGCTGTGGTTTTCCCACTAACTCCTCCCTGATCAGAACCCCTTGCTCTCTACTTTTTCCCAAACATTCAAAATCAGTGCAATTTTTCTTTGGCTATTTCAGACTTCCAGGACCCTCTCGGGTGCCAGCTGCAGGCAGCAGCAGCAGCAGCAAGGCCCAAGGAGCATCCAACCTAAACCGACGGAGCCAGAGTTTTAACAGCATTGACAAAAGCAAGCCTCCAAATTATGCAAATGGGAACGAAAAAGGTAAGTAGACCTCTGTCACCTTATTAAGACTTGTCTCCTATGAGTTTCATGAGTTAACATGCTCAATTGAATATTTGAGCAGTGCAGTAGTTTTGGGGATGAAAAATGTCACCAAGGACTTTTCTTATCTTATGAATATGCACTCATGTATTTTAAAGTGTTTAATTATATACCCACGCATAAAATCTGCTTCACAAATGGTTTCTCCCGGATGCATATAAATAGCATGTATCTTTCATGTTTTATGGAAATTTATCCTGAAATCATAAAGCTCTATTACATTTATTTGAATCTTTACCTTCAAGTAACATACATGCTGTATGTATTTGGTACAGTTAGTGTTGGCACATTAAAAGGTGAGTTATAGGGCCAGAGATATATCTCATTGGCAAAGGCCCTGCCTGGCAAGTACAAGGTCTTGAGTTTGAGTCCCAGTACAAAAAAAGAAAATTTGGGTTATAATTATGATATGTGTGTATCTTTGAAAAGAGCAAAACTTAGATATATTCTCAGTCTTCCCCAGATGAATCATTCACATTTGTCTTCTTGAAATAATACATACTCTAAAAGGCAAATCATAAAATCAGTAAGTCAGAAAAAAGGACAATTAGTGGCAGTCTGTGTTAAATACAAATTGGAAGTTATCCACACGTCACACAGTTCTCTGTGAAGTGCAGAATGGTACACTAAAGAGGGACTAGTTAAACGCTTGTCACTGGGGAGCAGGGAGTGACCCAGGTAAGTTTGGAGCTTGTCCCTGAATCATTATAAAATTGGCGACATGTACTGTTATAAACAATGTAGCTGTTGCAATGATTACAATGTTACACTAGGTTTGGGGGTGCTGTTTTCAAATGAATAACACTTTGAATTTTTCTTCATGGTATTGGGCTGTCTATGGAAGGAAGAGGATGTGAAAGTAAAGAATGACCCAAATATCTAGTTGGTAGGGCACTTGGCAGATTTGCTTTGAGTAATTCAATTTAATAATAATACTTTTTCACAGGTTACATAATTATACATTGTTTCAGACAGGTAAATAATAGGGCAACTTTCCCCTATTCATGCGTAAATTAACAGGCACGATCTATGACTCGGATACTCTTTTGAGAAAAGTCTCCCCCTTCACCTAACCTGAAACAGAGCAGACTGTAGGCCCCAAGAGCAACAGCGTCTTGATCCAGGCAGAACCCACCTTTTCATTAGAATGGAAAAAGGAGGTGGAGGGATGTCTGTATTTGTGTGTTTGAAGGTTCTTTTTTAAAATTCTAAGAAATATTATTGAAGAGTTAGACTTCTTCTGGGGAGAAATTGACAGCTCCTCACTGGGAAATCATACTTCCTCTTTTTGTGACCTTAGAAAGTATACTATGGGTTCTAGCTAATACCTCTGTGTGTAAAATACATATTAATTGTATATGTTGATATATTAAATATATATATTTAAGCTTACTAATGGAGATTTGTTGAGTGGATGGCCAAGGCAGCCAGTTAAGCTACATCATGATACTTTTGTCTTAAGAATATTTCTGTAAAATTTTTCAGTAGTTCTGTCATGAAGTAAAGAAAATTTTCAATAAATTGCCATTGTGATATCATAATGCATCAGCCTTTTTTTTGTATGTGGAAATCTCTATCTCCATCTCTAAAAGTAAAAATACAAAAATAATGAAGCAATAATATTTTTCATGATCATTCAATCTTTTATGTATAATGTAGCAGTATTTGTAATAACCACCAGGGGGAGACAGATGTCACATAATATGCAGAATTGAGGCCAAGGAATACCCTAGGAATACTATCTACACCAAAATGCACTGCATTTTGTGGTGAATCAAGCATTACTTTAAATTCTAATTAAAAATTCTAACACATTTAAAGTGTGTATTTGCATATTCACAGACAATTATTATGCATCAAATGTAGACATTAAATGTCTATAGACTGCCAGTAAATTTAAAGTACAAATTGCAATATGCCATCTGTGATTTCTTCTATATAAAATATGGCATTTGCTATTAAATGCTGAATTATTTTATGTCAATAGAATCAATGTTGTTATCTCTTAGTTAATCAGAACATGCCATTTTGTATCCCAAAAATGTTATTATAAATTACAAGAAGAAAATATATGATCAAAAATTGTACATGAAAAATAATTTTAAATTTATCCTATATTTGTGTTACATTTTAATTAATGTATTTGCTTAAACCATTCAACATCAAGATTTGTAGTTAGAACATAACAAAAATATGATTCTATGTGGGTGATTAAATAATATCATTACTAGTGAATTGAAAAATGGAACATTCTATCTGCCTAATAGTTGGCATTTGTCACAAAATAGTGGTTATGACTAAGAAAGATGAAGATTAAAAAGGAATTGTCAAAAGTTGTAGCATTATAATTACCAGATTCAGAAAGTACTAACTTCAATGTGATAATAATTTCTATTCCTCTCTAATTATTAAAAAGTAGAACAATTAAGATTAATAAACATATTTTATTTGAAAAAGTAATCAGTTTTCTGTAATATGTTTCTTGACTACCTCTAAGTGGAAATACTCTTCCTAGATTCTATGGCAGGTCTTACAAGTGACATAAATCAATTCCAGAATCTCTAAAATTGGTCATGGATAATAATGGCTTATTTCTGAAACTATTGTACTTCTCTATTTGAGAAAAATAAAAACTTGAAAAGTATCTTTTCATTTGTATGACTTATAAAAATAAAAATGACTTATTTACAAATGGTGTGACATTTAATAAAGTAAAATCAGTAGAAAATCAGAAGTTCCATTTCAAGAGATACATCTAATATCATTTTAGTAATAAGGCAGTTTTAAGAATGCGTGCTCATTTCACCATTCCACCAAATGAATTAAATTTTCATTGCACATTGTCATAAATTATGACTTGCAGTGAGGGCTGAAATAGAAATGTTATAATGAAATGCAGTGCCATCTCATTGTTCTATTGAAGGAAAATTTGGGGACAAATTTTTCAGAACAAATGGTGAAATGAAGATCGCATCTTTTGTAATGCTTTTCTTTTGAGAGTCCTTTTGTTTCTTCTCCTGATGATCACCATTCAAAAATGGACAATGACTACTATATTCTAATGCCAGCATATGTCAGTTTGCCCGTGTGCTTTGTAAGACGACTCTAGCTAGTTACATGCTCTGTAGATAAATACATTTTCTCTGGAAGTCAGACCTATATCATTGTTCTTCTGGACATATGTTTTGCACCCTTTAGACACACTCAAGAAATTATTCCAGTTTTATAGTAATAAATCTCAAAAAATGCCAAATGACTCAACATTATTAAGAATCTAAATATCCCTAGCTTTATGTAAAATGTAGTTTCTGAATTTGTAAATGTGTTGTTCAACAAAATTCCTTAGAGAAAATAGTTCTTCCCCTTATTGCTAAGAAATATGTCACAGCACAAGAACGAATGCTGCCATCTTTGCACTGTTTCTCCCAAGTGATTTTTAAACTGAACCTGTGTATCTGCTGTGAAAGAGAGCTCTTCTCTCTTCCCATGGATTCTAACTGGGCATCTCTTTGTGGAAGCTTTTACTTTCATTTGCACTGAACATAGAAGTAGTAGAATTGATGCCAAGGACTTAGCAAAATTTAATTCAGTGTTACAAAACTATTAGAATTAATGTGAATTTTGCATTAGGGCTGAAATTTCAATGCTCATTGTCAGCTAAAATATAGACACTTAGCTCTTAAATACTTCAGTTTTTTTTATAAATTACTTTAAAATTACTCTAAAGTTAAATCACTGAACTTTTAATTTGCTTTCCAAGGTACTGAAACTGTGTTTTAGTTATATGACTTAACTGATGGTTTAATTATATGTTTTGTCACAGCTCTGTACTCTGTTACTTAACACTTATACAAGACTAAATCACAATGTCAAATCATAATTTCAGGATCTCAGGGATTTTGATGAGTCAACATAACTCTAGGTACTTATATCCAGTGATATAACTAAGTAGTCATGGGTATATGAAGTATGTTGTTTGTTTACATACACACAAATACATATGGAGGTGCTCTCAACTATTCCTAAACATCAATTCCATGCTTTTTCAAACTGGCTTGTGGGTGGAAGCATCCCTAAATTTTATAATATTCCATAAGTGGGGGAATTCTGACTTTGCAAATGATACAATATAAATGCATACAAATGGACATTGCCTCCAAGATCCCTACGGTACCATCCCATATTTATTTTGAATCATAAAAATCAGTGACAGTATGTCACAAAGCAAAACAATGTGGTTAGACAAAGGAGGAGCCACTTCATAGTAGGACTGATTTGGTTTTGAATGCTACCTTTTAAAAACTTTTAAATTTTATTTAAAATTTATTTAAAATTTAAAAACTTTTAAATTTTAACATTTTTAAATTTTCAAAAGTTATTTTGGTATGTTGTGAACCAATTGATATTTTGCATATTATTTACCAGATTCATTGCCTTAACCACATTGCTGAATCAATGCCTCTCTTCCAGAATGATCTAAGGTACTTGATGTGTCCTGTATCCTGCAGATCCTGTCTACCTCTCTGTGCACCTGGCTTGTTACCCAGGGGATATTTAACAGGAACAGTGCTATTGTCATCATTGTTATTGTCACTGTGTACGTCTTTGAGATAAGAGCTACTGTGCTTCCAGCTCAGCCACAGCGCTGTGGCATCCTGACACAGTCCTCTAACACTAACTGAAGCTCTGTAACGTAACATCCCCGTCATCAGAAACGGAGGGATCAACCTTTAGAAACATCACTGGGCCCGGGATGCTCATTACTGAGTATATAAACTTCAGAGATTACAACTTGTGCTGTACTCACTCTGTAGAAGCTGCAGACACTACCATTCCAGCGGCTGTTCTGGTGCGCCTTCTAATGCAAGCCTTCCAGAGAGACTTTTCCAATTCCAGAGACTTCCTGATGCACAGTGACCTGTGATTCGCCCTTTTAATGAAACCTGAAACACCTCATTGCTACCGTGTAGACACAGTCTGGGGACAGATTTAGAGCTGTGCGTAAAGAAGTATCATATATGTGTGTGTTCAGCGGAGAACAATTTTACAGCTGTTGCTGTGACCATTACTGTGGATTGGATGTGGCTGTCATAATCTGGAGTCTCTCTTGTCTCATTTTAGGGTTCAGTGATATTGAAATTTCTCTTCTGTGCTTGAACTTCTATAGCAGTCCAGTTAAGGTCCCAAGCTAGTTTTCTCCTGTCTAAGGAAGAAGCACTCTCTCCTACTTTCCTTGTCCCCTCAACCCCTTAAAAAGCACTGTGATTAGTTCTTTTCTTTCTTTGCTTCCATCTTTACAAAATCTCTCAAGATGGGAGGGATAGAAGTTCCCTGACTTAAACTATTTGCAGATATGTAACAAATTCACCCTAAATCTGTGTCTAAAATAATGATAAAAGGACATTAGGAAAACTTGAACAAGTTATTGGTGATTCTTTGCCATGAACTACCAATCAACCAGATGAACTCAGTTGCCCAGGGCTCTGAAAGTTCAAAGAGGGAAAAACATTGATACTGCACAGCTTTGGAACGTCTATGAGCTTAAGCAATGTAATGGCCTAAGAAACAATTTTCATGTCCCTGAAATTATTTAACTCTGTCACTCAAAACATGGTCTAGGACCCATAGTACAAAACACCTGGAAGGTGTTTAGAAATACAAAATTGGAAGGTTTTTACAAATGCAAAATCTGTAAGGTTTTCAGAAATGCAACATTTCAGGTTCTACCAGAGAGCTGGTGACTCATTGTTTACATTCCTTGAGAACTTCAGACGACTCAAGTGCCCATTTAAGTCTGAGAAACACTGTGAGGAACACTTAAAAATGTCAGATACTCTCAGACAAATATAGCACTCAAGCTCTAGACTCCTACAATGAGGGATTAAAAATAGCTCCACTGTATACTCATTAGCTGTACACAATTAAACAAGTCAAGTCCTATAGGCTCACCAAGGTTGGTTGCCACAAATTTGAATTAGAAATACAAGCACTTCCTTCACTGTTGGGTTGCTATGAAATAAGTTAAGAACCCTCAATAAAATACCAGTTAATATAATTACATTTTAACACAACATTATTTTCATTACAGAAAATAAAATAACACATTTTGACATAAATGTCAGAGAATGAAGATGTATTTAATGTGATGTCATGGTGTTCCTCTTGACAATATTTCCAGAATAGGATTTGAAAGGAATGTATTGGTTTCTAACTTGGCATTGCAATATGTATATTTACATTTTAAAATGTAAATAAATAGGAAAATTCCTATTTAACAAAATGTTGTACATATTTCTTCTGCCTGGAAACCCCACTTGCCTTCTTCACATCATTTGTTCATATCTTATTCAGCATCCTTCCGTGATCCCTTGTATCTCTTACCTTCTGTACTATGTACTGTCCTGTACTGTACTATGTACTGTGTCCCACCCATTTGGCAAGTGATCTTTGTTGCTGTGTAGTTGCTTGAATCTCTTCTGAGCTTTCTTATCTCCAACAGGAGCACTAAGTACCTTGGAGTATCTTGAATAAAGGAAGCATTCAGTAAATTCAATTAGATATGAGCTTAAACTAATGTCCTATAAATTATAGGAACTGAATAGCATTGAATGAGATTCTTGGACACAGTAAAAATGTATGGGTATATATGTTGGAAAGATCAACAAATGGTGTGATTGCTATGTGAAATGCATGGGGATTTACATACTATGTTGAACTTGAGAAAATGAATTTTGTTTGGAGGAAAATTTCTTACTTTCCAGTTGACCCTAGTTAACTGAGAAAGTTCATTCAAGATAACCCTGTTAAAGACATTAACGTAACAGTTATTATTTTACTAAATTGAAGTGACAATGTTCTATTTGATAAACTATTGAGATTACCTCTTCTATATTTGATAAATAGTGCCATATAGTGCTTGATGGAATCAATTTAGAATCCAAGCAGTTTAGTTCTTAGTTTCATCACTTATATATTTTTTAACCTTGGCCACAATATTTTATTACTTTATACTTCTGTTTTTTCCTTTGTAAATGGGAACATTAATAACTGCATGCTACTGCTCAGAGGACTGAATTAATATGTCATTTATGGAATTTAGTGCCTGGCTATGATATAATATAAACCTATGAATAAACAGGCTGGCTCTTTGCTTTCATCGACTATAACATGTAATAAAAGCTAACAGGCAGCTCAGTGGAGGATAATGACTATGTTAGAGTAAGTACTAAACTTGGGAAGAAACCACAGCAATCACCTAGTTCAAGACTTGATCAGAGGTAGAGAAGGGGCTCACTTTTTTTCAGAGAAAGCTAAGGTAAAATCTAAGATGTGACCAATAAGAAAAAATTAATATGAAGAATTATTTGATAGGCAGTGTCAGTGTGCTCTATCCACTAGTGATGATATATCACCAGTCTCCGAAAGGGATCTGTTGGTGAAATAAACTTGGAATCACCTGTACTTACAACACAGATAATTAGAAAAATATTGCAATCTATTCACAGGAAGTGGATGTACTTGAGTAATTGTTTTGAAGCTTGTTAGATTTTTTGTGTGTGAATTGGTCAAAACACCTATTTTAAGAACACTTTAGTGTTTGTAAATGAACTTAATGAATTTCTACAATTATTCTAAACATGGGCACAATATAGATTTTATGCAAATACTTTTAAAAGTTCAATTAACATCATATGCTTTAAAATTTACATGTACTGTACTATGAAAGAATTTTGACTTTTCAGTGAATGATTTTTGGGGGGACAGGGTGCTAAGGACTGACCCTAGGGCTTTGCACTGTTATATACCTAGGTCTTTGTTTAAAGGTTTAGTTTTGTTTCCAGATTAAATCATGAAGTTAACGAGGCTAGAACTTATTATGCTCCTGCCTCAGTTTCTCAGAGTCCTGGAAATATAGGCATGTACCCCCACACACACAATTTACAGTGTATAGGTACTATCCTCTACTATTAATATTAATATTCATTTTTTGCTAGTTGAAATGGATAATTACAGAGGGCTAATAGGAGTTAAAAATTCAGTACTGGTACAACAAATCATTTGAGAAACTTTAATATAAAATGCATTTGTCTATACTATTATTATAGTTAATATGAATTTTAAATATCTATTTTGTTATTTTAGGCACATTTATTTGAAAATAAATGAAACTTCCCTATGTGAAGCCAACATTCAACTAGCAACTTGGTCTCATTTCTCTTCTCTGATTTCTTTGTTGTAGGTCAATTTTATTTTCTGAATATTGAGTAAGATTAGTGTTCTTCACTAGTTAGCTTAATTACGTATTGTTTAGCATGTGTTTGATCTTTAAAGAAAATATTTCAAATAAAAAATGATAATTTCATAGTCAGCAATGAGTAATCATGTATAAGGTCCAATTCCTGAATATTTTGAAAAGGATATTCTTTGTAAAATATTTTCATTGAGTGTTTCATCAAAAAACAATTGTGCATCTATTTTTCAATATCTAATATGTTAACAGAGTCAAATTAAGTATATAATCATTCTTTACTCCCTACAAAAGATGTTGCACAGAAAAGCATCTATGGCCAATAAAATGTAAGTTTAATGACTTGATCAGAACCATACAGAGCCCCAAATATTAACATTTTAATTTCAAATCCAGTTTACCTTTATTCTCCATTGTGAAATTCATTTGATTTGGTTTTCATTCTAAAAGTTATTTATAATCAAGGATTTCAAATTATAACATGATTTTTGAATGATATGTAAGGAAATGTTAGCTACTGAAGTGTACTTACTCACTGACAAAAGTATGTTTTCTGCTGCTCTCAAAACATGGCTTGCTGTTTTGTTAGAATTCAAAGTGTCTTCAGATTACTTTAGGAAGCTGTAGGCTTGCTTGATAAGAACAAAGTCTCTGAAATCATTTCAAAGCCAAGCTATATGACTTTGAACAAATTATTTAGTCTCTCTTTGCCCCAGGTTTATTTGTAAAATGGGAATGGTAACAGTAATTCATGCCTTGGAAGCCTGTTGCAAATGCCACACCATAATAGCTCTTTTGAGCTCAGAGGGAAGGTATTTTTTTTGTCTATGGTTTGTCTATGGTTAAGAATTACTCAGTGATGCACTGTAAATGATCAAAACTTCCCTTTCTTTGCTTTCATAACAGTGCCAGACTCCTCCAAAGGTCCTCCACCATCTTCAGGGGTAAATGGAAACATGCAGCCTCCCAGCACCGCTGGGCAGCCCCCTGTCTCTGCCATCCCTTCTCCCAGTGCCAGCAAGCCCTGGCGCAGCAAGTCCATGAATGTCAAGCACAGTGCCACCTCTACCATGCTGACAGTGAAGCAGGCAAGTCCCGCCACCTCCCCCACACCACCTTCAGACAGACTGAAGCCGCCTGCCTCGGAAGGCGTCAAGCCTGCTTCCTCAGGACAGAAATCTATGCTTGAAAAATTCAAGCTGGTTAACGCACGGACTGCTTTACGGCCCCCGCAGTCTCCCAGTTCAGGATCCAACGATGGTGGGAAAGACGATGATGCCTTTTCTGAATGTAGCGAAATGGAAGCTTTCAATAGTAATCTGAATAGTGGTGGTTCAACAAATAGCAGTCCCAAAGTGTCACCTAAACTGGCCCCTCCAAAAGCTGGAAGCAAAAATCTCAGCAATAAAAAGTCTTTGCTACAGCCAAAGGAAAAAGAGGAAAAGAACAGGGACAAAAATAAAATTTGCACTGAGAAACCAGTTAAGGAAGAGAAGGACCAGGTGACTGAGACAGCTCCCAAAAAAACCTCCAAAATCGCCAGTTTGATCCCAAAGGGCAGCAAGACCACAGCGGCCAAGAAGGAAAGTTTAATTCCATCCTCCAGTGGGATTCCTAAACCGGGCTCAAAGGTGCCCACGGCAAAGCAAACCATTTCACCTAGCAGTACAGCAAGCAAAGAGTCTGAGAAATTCAGGACTACCAAGGGAAGCCCTTCCCAGTCCTTACCCAAGCCCGTAACCACTGAGAAAACAAGCACATCCAACTGCCCGGCCCCTCTGGATGGGCGGGAAGCCGGCCACGCGTCTCCCTCCAGTTCCTGCACCGTGTCGGTGCAGAGCGGCGGGCAGAGCACAGGAAGTGGTGCTGTCCAAGTCCCCCAGCACCAGCACAGTCACCCGAACACTGCCACCGTGGCCCCATTCATTTACAGGTAAGGCGGGCTCTGCCCACGTGTTTCTCATAGGTCTTCATGCTCAAAGAGTTTGTAGCTGCAAAGGCCGGGGAGTAAGCGCTGTTTCACGGTCGTCCCTTTGGACTGATGTTTTATTCTTAAGTAAAAGGCCTACAATTTGGAGTCTTAATCTGGGGGGGGGGGCACCACAATATGATCTAGACTAATTCTCATGTTATCGAAGACTGATGACTTCACAAAGTAGTCTACTGGTTGTCAAAGGCAGGATAGATTACACAGGCCATGGCTTTCTCTTGTGTTGCACTATTGTTATTTTTACTGTATTCCTGCTATTAGTGATAGTGGTCTTTTAAAGTAATTCTGTTTTTTGACACTCACAGATATTTTTGCTGTCACCCAAGGGAGAAAATATACTATAATGGTTAAAAAGGCCAGCTCTGGTATCACCCAGATGTGGATTTATTCCCTAGCAACACTACTTACCAGCTATATGATCTGGACAAGTTACTTAAAATCTCTTAGTCCATCTTCTACAACTGCCAAATAGGAATTTATAAGAGAAATAGATATACATCTTTAGCATATATCCTGGCATATTGTAACCATTTGTTAAATTTTGTTTATAAGACATTACTTTCCCAAAGTAAATATTTTATTACTTTCACACCAGTAAGTAAAAAGTTCTAAATGAAAATAATTATCTATATAATTAGTATATACTTAGTTTTTCTTGTTATTTATTATTTATTCATTGTATTTTATGTGTATTAAAATGCAAAATACATGCTATGTAAAAATATGTGTCATATTACAACACGGTTATAAAAAAAGCACACTGTCTATTGTCCTGTGATTTGCTTTACTGTGTTAGAAATTCGTCGGTCACCGCTGAGTCTCTAGTTTCACTCCTTGCCTGGTTAGTAAAGGGCTGGACTAGACTCTTCTCTTTCCCTCTCACAGGTTTGCAGTTTAACAACAGGAGAGAAATTTTATGGTTAATCATCAGTTAAAAGGGTCAAAACTCAGTAAGGAATCCCAGTATCGTTTCCAGGGGCTTTATACCCTCAGCCAAACAGAATCACAATTATTCCTTTTAATTGCCTGACATATCTCCGTTAAACCCTTCTGTTCTGACTTTATGGCAGTAACTCATTTAAAACCTTTGTGTTTGACACAAACGGCTGTTTTCTGACTCCAGGGTCCCTAACTGAAAAAACAGAATTAATTAAATCCTAATTTGCATCTTGATAATATAGAAAAAAAATGAAGTTCTAAATATGTCATGCTCAGCACATTTTTGAATCTTTAATTATATTAACATCAGTCATTTCAGAAAAATCACAAATTAATTTCATAAGAAAGTGCTAATAAATATCTGCCAATTCGACAGGTTTATTTTTATTTAGTAGATTAAAAATTTATGGTTCCCATTGAAAATGTAACTTTCTAGTTGTCAAATTTTATTCTCACTAAAATCTCAGATAAGTTCTATATTGCTATTTATGCTACATGAAAGATGGAGCTCTTTAATCATTACTAATTTTCAAATTTAATTTTAACTGATAGATAAAATTGTATTCATCCATTACATCATGCAGCTGTGAAATATGTAAATTATAGATGACTGAATACCACTAATTAGTATATGCATTACCTCACATAGTTATCCTTTTTTGGTGAAAATTCTGTAATCCAGTCTCTTAAGTATTTTTCAGGAGTAAAATCTCTGTTAGCTATAATTATGTAGTCATTTTGATGTTTAATAGACTCCTTGAACTTATTCCTCCTATCTAACTAAATTTTGGTACTTTTTGATCACCAAATTTCTAGCCCCTGCCACCAAACCATCCTAGCCCCCCCCCCCGGTAACTTATCATTCTACTGTCTAATTCTATGAGATCAACTTGTTTTTAAATCTTTAAATCTCCATATATATGAGATCATGTGGTATTTGTCTTTCTGTGTCTGGCTGGTTTCACTTAATATAATATTTTTCAGGGTCACATATGTCCCAAACAAGAAGATTGCTTTCTCTTTTGTGGCTGAGTAAAATTTCATTAAATATGTATATGACACTGGAAATTAACTTTTAACTATTAAAAAGAGGAAGTAACATAACTTGGAAGTGTTGAGTGTGAGAAAGTTAGTTTCTATACCAGTTTTCCAGAGATGAAGAAACATTTTTCTGGTGTGCTTTGTTTTGTTTTGTTTTTCAGTACTGGGGATAGAACCCAGGCCTCTTTACTGAGCTAATTCTCTATCCCTTTTTTATATTTTATTTTGAGGTGGTATCTGACTAATTTTTCCAGTCTGGACTCAAACTTTAGTTCCTTTTGTCTTTGCTCCCTAAGAGCTAGGATTATAGGCGTGTGCCACGGTGCCCTGCAGAAGCAGCAAACTTAAACTGAAGGAGTAATAATCTCTTAAATTTGCTGTGCCTATAAGAGTTTCCTGAGGAACCCAAATCTGACTAGCTCCAAGTGTTTTCTTTTCAATCACCCTGTAATGGACTCTTCTTTACTTATGTACTTTCTATGTATATAGAAATAAGAGAAATTTTTATTGAGAAAATTCTGGTTATGAAAATATCAATGCAGGTTTATGGAATTCTGAATCAGAGCTCATGTGTAATAGGAAATGTTAAATTGCTATTAATAGTATAAATTTAAAATACATGCATATGAATTTCTTCATGTAAGAATACATATGTGCAATATTTAAACAGTATTAAAGACCCTTGATATAGTGGGAAGATTTATGGCTGCTGGTGAATAGTCACAGTCCTCTAAATTTAATGTTGGGTTCTGGGAGCTAATGGATTTTATACCTTTAACCCATTGTAAGATAACTTACATAAAATTGTTGCAACTAAGTTATTCCTCCAAAGCACTAATAGTAATTTTGAATTTATTGTTATTCATTTAATGAGTAGAAATAACTAAGATCAAGGTTGAGAATTTAACACAGGATTGTAAATTCAATATAAGAAGCTCTCAGTAATTAGAATTATTTGAAATTGGAATAGGGTCTCAAAACCATATTGATAGTAATAATAATAATAATAATAATAATAGTGCAGCCAATTAATGGCTCACAGAGAAGTTAAAATAAGAGTTGAGACTTACAGAATTTGAGTTTGAGTTTTTCAGGTAGAAAGGATAAGTCATGCCATCACTCAAATTTAATATTGTACAATTCTATAATCTAGGCATGGTGAAAGCAATAGATAAATTGCAAAGTGGCATGCAAATGCTTCAGCTGAAACTACTACTATCAGTACAGGTTAGGAGTCATAGCCATGTGAATGGGAATCTAAACAGGAAAATTTGGGAGAAATCATATTTTGTTATTTTTCAATTATCTTCTCCTTACATATCCAATTTTCAGCTAGTCCTACTAAGTCATTTATCAAACTATGCCCTCAAACTGACATTTCTGTCTCTTTCCATTTTCCTTTTGCTGATGCAAACCACCACTGTCTCACCAGTTCTCATCTGGTTTCCAGCGAGTCTCCTATTTTCCACTTCGTGTCCCTTTACAGTAACATTCTTCACACACAGGGCACTCTGACCTTCTAAAAGGATAAATCATATATAGATGACCCCGGGCATGATGGTTTGACCTATATTTTTAGAACTTTATAACAGTGTATAAAATATGCAGTCAGTAGAAGCTGTACTTCGACTTCTGATCATCTCTTGGGCTAGAAACATGCAGTAGGATATTCTCGCACACTGTGCAGCCGTGGCAGCAAGCCAAAGCTTCCAGTCAGCCGCCGTGACCCTGAGGGTCCGCATGCAGTACTCTATGGTGTTGAATAACTGTGATGCTCAGTAAGTATTATAAATTCATGTTTGACTTGTATTTTCACCTCTATAGAGCTATCAGGACTTAACCCAATTAAGTTAAGCAGCAGTTGTATATTCTTCAAATTTGTAAAACCATCTGTTAGATATTCCCTGCACTTAAAAGGTACAACTCAGAAACTCACCATGCCCTCGCAGGCCCTGTGAAATCTATCCAATCTTCAAATTACATTCAGCCTCCTCTTCCTCTACTACGCTGGATCTCAGCCATAGTGGTATTGTTCAAACCACATTCCCTAGCTCCTTTGTCTTAGAGGTTCTTTCTGCTTATGAAGACTCTCCATCGGATCACCATGACTTGTCCTTAGATCTCTGCTGTTTCTTTATAGAAGCTGTCTGCAACTATCTACTCCAATGAAACATCCCCATGCTCCTGCTATGTTACAATTCATCAACCTTTTAAATACTATCTGTTCTTTTATCATATATATATACATTTTTTTTTTTTGTACCGGGAATTGAACTCACGACCTTGCGCTTGCCAGGCAGGCACTTAAGCCACTGAGCTAAATCCCCGGCCCTATCATGTATATATTGATTGATGTGATTTCACCTACATTCTACCTCCACCCACCTTCTTTATAAATAGATAAGCTCACCATAACAAGACTTTGGTCATGTTAACACAATAATATATGCAAAAACCTATATACACCTCATAAAAAAATCTTAATTTTTCATATGGGTAGAAGAGGGGAAAAGCTGACCAAATGTATAACACAATAGGAAAAAAAAACCTCCCAAGGTCTGTTAATTTATTTAAATGTAGAGATCGAATTGAAATATAAGCAGCCTTAAACTGTGTAAAGGTTTAAACCCTCACACCTGATGATCAGTACATTCATTCACTGTTTGTTTCTTCATTCAATAATGACACATGAAAGGCCTCAAGCACGAAAGGAAACCTCACACAGCCAGCTGTCTTTTCCTTGCACTGTTTACCACGTAGCACAGAAGAGGTAGGATCAAAGTAGACTAGAAATACAGCAGGAAGTCTAAAGCTCCCAGGAGATCTGCAACATCATCATTTCAAAAAAAGAAAGAAAGAAAAGAAATTTGCTTCTCACTTTTGGAATCAGGGAAAGTGACACTTAATCTGGGCCCAGAAAGCTAAGTAGAATTTGGACGTGCAAATATCAGGGGGACAAGACAAAAGTACAGTACTGTAGGGACGATGTAAACTGTGTGAAAAATCAATGAGAGAGATGCATGGTGACCTCTTTTTCCTGGAAAAAGCAGACTAAAAGGGGCTGATTGTGATAGAAATTCTTGAATGTCAGAAACTTGGATTATGTGTGTATTTGTGCATTTTTGGGTGTGTGTGCGTGCTTCTGAGCCCTTGTGTGTGTGAAGCATGATTTGGAAAATAGCTATGTTTTCAGAAGATACAAGGAAATGCTTCTGGGACAGAATCAGGATGAACTAGGTTAACTGTTTGGATGCAGGAGCAATTTACAGACACTTCAGATATTTTTGTGAAGAATTATTTGAGAATTCCTAATTATGGAAAGTAAATAATGATAAAGATCAAAAACAAAGTTTTCCAATCTGCCAAAGGGTCTTTTTTAATTCTTTGTTTGCTGTTCCCTCTTTTATTCTTCAGACCTATTTTCCTCGCACAAGGTTCAAAAATTTTTACTTTATCTACATTAGATTTTCAAAATGTGCATGTCATTTTGCTTGTCATTTTTCTTCAGTTACTTTTGTACTCATTATGTTACTTTTATATCTCCCCTACTTGCAAAGATATAGGTAGAAAATAGTAAAATAGTTAACTCAAGATAAAAGAGATATCTTCATGTTTTTGAATGAACCTGTCTTTTTAGTACTCTCCAGTAAAATTTTAATATAATTGTTAGCCAGATCCATAACTTGCTACTGTAAAGTCTACATTCTAGCTTTCTAACCATTTGTACTAAATGCCAGTGAAACAATGTGTTGGGCATAAAGTAAACAACTAGAAGCGAAGAGAATGGAATGAGAGGCCTTAGCAATTCTATTAAATGAAAAATGCCTATCTCTTACATAAGGAAAAACACCATTATGGAGGAGAAAATCACTGTAATTGCAAATATATTAATTAAATATAAGCTGAAACTCTCCAAACATACTTGATTTGTAAATTAGGTCAACAAATTCTGAATGTAGATGCTTTCTTTCTTTTGATAAATGATGATGTGTCTTTTGCAACAGCAACATGGATCCTCAAGAGATTAGGGTTGAAGCAATTTTTCTGAATTCTTAGATTCCCCTATGAACTGACACTGAAAACTGAACTGTGAACACAGTATGTCCAAAAAGGCAAAGAACACAAAGCATTAGCCTTGAAAATGTTTATTGACAAGTATGAAGTATGACTTGTTAAACCAGTAATTGAGTAACGGCTGTAAGTTTACAAAGATCGCAATGTGGCATGAAGAACCATGATTCAGATAAAGCTTTGTAAAGCTCTGTGGCTACTATTTCAGATTATTCTGCAAATATGGTTTTACATGACCTGGGCATAATTGATCATCCACACAAACTAAAGCTTTTATATTATTCCTTTTAAAATTTTCATTTTATTGGTATATTTCAGATATACATAATGATAACACTCATCACCGGGAATCTATATTGTACATGATATATATATTGACTCTTCTTCTTTTTTTCTTCCCACTCCCCTATCCTCCTTCAAACCCTCTTCTCTTCCTTATTTACACAATCTTTGTTTCTACTTTTTGCTTCTATTCTTTTTTGTTCTTGTCCCTTCTTTCTTTTCCCCTCCCCTCTCCTTTGTTCTCTTTCTCATTTGAACATTCTTGCCTTGCAAGCTTGTCTTGCTTTAGCTTGATATATTTCCATGCTTCAGGGAGCAGTTTAAATTCCCTCACACAGCAATATTTTGAATATGAAATACAGACACTGCTAGAAAAGGTCACAGAAATGATGCTATGTTCTTTACATGATTATCAATATTTTCCAATTAATATGTTTTATAATTTTCTACATTATAATTATTCCTTCCTATATTTAATAAACTTTATCAGGAGTATTTTGTGAATCTATGTGTAAAAGTTGTGTCCCTTGCTCTATATTCACCTCTAAATTATAGCATCCACTGAGGGTTCTTACCTGAAATAATAATTTATTGTAATAGATAGATCATTGTTATAATTTCATTATTCTTTCTGCATTTAATCCTCTGCATTCTACTCTGAAAGATTTCTCTTCTCTCCATTGTTTACACAACCTTCTAAATTTTAAGGACTAATGCCTTCCTGTTACATGCCATGGACTATGGTCCATTGCTGTCATAATTCAGTTTGATGCTTAAAACACTGCAATTGAGCTCATAGGAGCTCTTCATGCTGGCAGGTATGTCCATTTAGCAAACTGGACGACCCTTGAAAAATTGCTCTCTTTCTGACACAGAAGGTTCTAGATTTCCAGTACACATTCCCTGCCTTGCCTTTGATTTTTTCCTTCAGAAACTGATTTCTTTCTCTGGAGAGTAATATTTAAAACCATGGTCTGACTGCTCTTAGATTTCTGAGTCATCAATACTGTATAATATGCGTGCAAGGATAGTCATACACATCTCCATCATTAGTTATTCATTTCAAAATATAAATACACAAACCCAGATTTATAAGATTAGAAATTTTAAGTATGATAGTACCTCGAATTTATTCCCAAATGTATTCAAGTCTCCAGTAAGCACAGAGTAAATTTTTGATGTAGACCCGTAGATAATGTCATTTTAGTTATTGTCTCATTAGAACTCAAAATAAGTTACATAATGTTTTGCGATGTTATACCTTACAGTTTAATAGACATTTTTAGCACAATAGCCACTTTGAGATAGTCTTCTCAGGGCTATGTCTGCTAAATATTTTGAAGGAATATCATGGCATTAATTTTTACTTTTTGCAGTTAGTATGAAGCATCAGTTTGTGAGAGAGCACTTTGGTATTTACTCTGTCAGCATATACCTTCTATTTCTAAATTTTTAATAATTTCTTTCATAAATAAACATAAATATATTTTATTCATTTCGCATTAACTAGTCATAAAAACAGAGGGCAGTTGACAATTCTTCAGAGATTTAGTTACACAACTTTCATCACTTATATAAAAGTTAAAATTTAACAGTTAGCATTGATTGTCCTTCTGTAGATTGGGTTTAAAATTTAACTTCACTCTATGAAACCAGGAGTTAAAAATACTAGAGAAAGGGACAACTTCTACATTATATAGAAATATCTACTTCTCCGTACATACAAATAAACCAAAAATGATTTCTGAGTTCTTTTTAGAATTATCTCAAGTTTAACAACTCTGTTCTTTCCACTGGTCAGCCTGTTTCCATTCATACACACAGGTAAGACATTGGGAAGTATAATAAAGAAGTTGAATACAAATAAGATTACCTTGTGATTTAAAGTGAATAAATCAAATAGAGTGAATCAACCAGGAAAAATAAAATAAAAGCTTCCAAGTCAATCTTGAGCTGTGAGAAAAGTGACAATATTTAGAAAAAAGTGCTCCTGACATGGGAAGTGGGGACTTAGCCAATAGAATCAAGTAATAATTTTGATATATTAAGGAAGATATCCACAAGTCAGCTCCTGAGGAATTCTTTTTAAGATGTTTATCCTAAAGTAAAATCTCTATTCCCAAAACAAGATGTGATTTTTTTTGCTCTGTACAGATTTTCCTAGACAGAAATACCGTGCATCCTGTAACTAACATGGCCACAAGCAGTCTGGCTCCTATGACAGCTGCTGCTCTTGGTCTAATAGGAAACAGTTAGCATTGCAATCAACTACTTCATGTGACTGAGTTTCTGAGAGATGAATCTGTGAATGTGGAGTCTTCAGGACGACAGACCAGTCCTGGCTCGCAGCCAGCTCACCAAGGCATCGTGCCTCTGTGCCATTTCTTGGAAGGCAGCCAGTCAGCTTTCCTTGGGGACCCCAGTCTCAGAACATTCTCTCCTTCTAAACTTCTTCCCCAAGTGATAAGCATCCTTAGAAAATGCAAAGGATTTTTTAAAATCTTAATTTCAGAAATAACAGGCTAAGAAAAAGGTCAGGAAATTACAGTAGCCTAGGTGGAAGACTAAACCATAGTGGACTTCAAAAATATTTGGGGAGGGTACTCAGTAGACAGGGCATGTGGGGGAAGCCAGAAAACAGAAGAAAATATATAGACTGCACCAGAAGCTGGATATGTTGTTTGCTTTAATATTGACTCTAACCCTTTGTGCTTCAAGATATTTTCCCAACTTTTAGTAATAATAAAAATTGAATTCATATATATTGTTCAAGGCTAATCTTTCCCTTTTTTTTAACTGATGAATACACTGAATTTCAGAAGGCTAATTAACTTGCCACTATTATATAAGACAATAACTACTTTTTTTTTTTTTTTTTGCGGTACCGGTTATTGAACTCATGACCTCGCACTTGCCAGGCAGGTGCTTATGCCGCTGAGCTAAATCCCCAGCCCAACACAATAACTACTGATATGCCCAAGTTTTACATTCAAACTGTATGCACTCACCTTTATTCACGTTTTCTTGATACTAATAATACTGTTTTACCCTCATTATTGATTATTTGTATAAAATTATATATTTATGTGAAATATTATTTACATATTAATTATTCATCGAATATTTGTTAAGTACAAACTAGGTGATAGGCACTGAACTAGATATCAGGAAGACTGGGGAGATGAACGTAAAGAATGTAATCTAATTTGGAAGATAAATATTAATCAACACTTACATTAATTTCATATCACATGTCTATGAAGTGCTATAAAAATAGGCTCAGGGAGCACTAAGTACTTACATGTGGAGACTTCATCTGATCAGTGAAATTACGAAGGGTTTTTTAAAGAAACAATCACTTGAGCTGAGTGAGACTCAACTGGGAAACAATGAACTTAGATGAAGTGAGGCGAAAAATTATCAAATGATAAGATTCTACCATAGCAATTGAGTAAGACGTCTGTGGCCACCATGGAGAGAATAAAGGGAGACTTATGCAAGGCAGTGCTGGTACAAAGAGACCAGACTGCGTGATGCTCCGTAAGTATCCAGAAAGTGTACAATATGACTTTGAATAACTACGAGCTTTTGTACTTGCAACCCTTCATTACCTACCCAGGATCACAGCATTTGATGATATATAGGGGGAAATCGAAGAAGAAAATGTAGAATTGAGAAAAAACAATAGAGGATTTGGTCAGTGAAGCCAAATTAGGAGAGCTTCTTGAACTGGTCTGCTGTTTGAAATGTTGGCCATATCTAAAATTAAGTGAAGGCTGAAAGTATCTTGAGTTTGGCAACACTGAAGACTGCTCACCTTAATGATAAATTTTACTGCTTGAAGCATGTAACTTCCATCTTAATTATGCTCTTGCTTCTTGTATTCAGTTTTTAGTTAAAATAAGAATAGTCTGTTGGAAAGTATTGAAAGCAAGTACATAACTTTGATAAGGAATTCTGTTTTTAGTATATTGTTTCACATATATACATATACATACACACTTATATTTATACATATATAGATACACACATATATATATATATATATTTATATATATAGCATGTAGTGTTCTGTGATCCTTAACATCTTAAATGAACATTTCACACTCTCTAAATCTGTCAGTTGAATATCATTGTCTTCTGATAACAACAATTACACTTTATTTTTCTCAAAGTTAGGGTTTAGAATAAAAGCAATTCAATCTTTAGAAATTTTACTGATTTGTCCCTTTCATATGTAAATATTTTAATAAATGGTACTAAAGCAATAAATGTTTAGAGGTTATTTGTCGTGTTTCAGTATTAAAAATGGAAATCTGACAAGGCAAGTAAGAGAGCACAGCGTGCAAACTTGGCTTGCCTTCTTCAATGTCTTAGTAGTTCAGGCTAAGAATTTTCAAAGATATAATGGTTTGAATCAAATACATGTATATTTTGAAGCTACATTAAGAAGAGAATCTTATAACATTTACCTGAGTACTAAAGGAAAGAATCTGTATGAAATAAGATTAAAACATCAAAAGTGTGCAGTCCCTGTATTGTTCTTTTCATTTAATTCTGTTGACCAGTTTTGTTGATCACACACACACACACACACACACACACACACACACAAATATACTCCATGTACATGCACCAAATATAAAACATGATATAAAAGGTAGATCTCAGAATGATTTGTTTCTGATTGACGAACATTATTGAAATATTTGATAATAGTCATACTTTTATATCTCACAGCAAATTAATTATTTGTATTCATACTTTAGGATATATTTTATAGAATTTTCATGAGAAACAAAAACTTTAAAGTGTGTTTTCTGTGCTTGCCTTGGCAGCACACATACAAAGTGTGTTTTCAGTGTTTTTATTACTCTTAGCAAAATTTGGCCATATTTTACTAAATCGTCCCAAAAGTTATTTCAAATCTTTTACTCAAAAAATTAAATTATTAGTAATTATAAGCTTTTAAATCTAGGAAAGTCTACAATATTTGATTTGATATTTTTTACTTGAGTTATGTATTTAAAAAGTGCCAAAATTCCCCTATAGACTGACAAGCCTGGAATATTTAGTCATAAAAAAAAAACTACCTTGATAGAAATTTTGTAATAAATTGATTTTTTTTTCTTATGCTGGAGAACTTCCTCTTTGATGAGTCACTGGTGATGACAACTGCCATTCATTTCTGTCTTCTTGGCTAATTTCAGAGCACATTCAGAAAATGAAGGGACCTCTTTACCATCTGTGGACTCCTGTACCAGTCCTACAAAGATGGACTCGTCATATAATAAGACGGCTAAGCAGTGCCTGGAGGAGATATCTGGTAAGCCGTCTAGTCCATGGATACGTCTCGTGTCAGAATTTTTATAATCTCCTTGCCTTTCTGTTAAATGCACTTAGGATGTACTTTTCGCAAAATAGTGCTTTGTGTTTCTCTGGCTTCAGAGATGCTTAGGTATGTGACTATTTTGTTCAGGAAGATCTCTTTTACTCTAAGAATAAAAAAAAAAGTGGTAGTATTTCCAAAAGTTGATTCTATAAGTTGTTTTGCCTTTAGTCGAGTTGAATGCAGTCAAGAAAACCTGGAGAAACTTAACTGTTATCAGTGAAGAAGCTCTTGGGTATTATATGGAGATTCAAAATATACTAAAAATCAAGTGCTGATATTAATTTTTGTGACTAATTTGGGTCTGCTCTGCCTTCAGTTGTGTACCATTTAGAACATTTTTGCATAGTGGCTCCAAATGTATGGTTGGAAGAAATCTAGGAAAATATTTCATTATATATATGTAAAAATACACATGAAAAAATGCATGCCCCAGATTTAAATTATCAGATTATTAAATGTATTAAGCAAGCTTTTTAGCATCAGCCCAAAGTTTTTCCTAGAATTCAGATAAGCTCAGGCTTATATGAAAAAATCTTTGGTGTAATTGTAATATATAGATCTATATTAATGAAGAACTAAGTAAATTCTTGTCTAAATATACTATTCCTAAAGAATGAATTCAAGATTTTGTCTGCTTCTAAGAATGCGAAAGTAGAGATCTTTTTGTTATTCTAATAAATCCCGCTTACCCTTCCTGTAAGTACAAAGGGAAAAAAAGAACTAATTAATTTTAATAACTACTGTACTATCCTCAGAATTCAAAGTATAACCTTTGCTCTGAAGTTCATTAAAAAAACAGTATCACAATTTGGGACAGTTAAGGGACATCCATACATTGGCAGTCCTACAACAAACTATAGTAAATGTAGGCATTACTGCAGTATCTTCCAGTACATATTGACAAAAACAGACAACATTCTGAGAATACTTTTTGAATTAACATTACTGATCTCCATGTATCAAAGACTTCAAATGAAGAATACAATCAATGTAGGGAAGCAATAAAAGCTGTTCTAGTAAGATGTAACTGTGAAGATTCTATTTGTTGCTTTTTCATGTAGTTGGAACAAGTGACTTTTTCTTAGCTCTGCAAAGTACCATTGGCAGAATGATGCTGGGTATTTATATTGTGACCATATTTTATAAACCTGACATAACAAAAGAGGCACACAATTCCCATATTTCTTTATTCATTAATGTCTTCAATATGCCTAAAAAGTACCAGAGATCAAATCTCTAGCTGAGAATAAATAGCTGCAATTATGAATTTCACAAAGGGACATTGTTTTCTGAAATTAGTATGCCACTGAATAGATCTGGTGAATAAATAATCCATATTAAAATTTTTGCAGAGTTTCTTATTGTCTAGATTTAATTATTTGTCATATTTCTGTTTAATACATTGATTTTTTAATAGACTGCATGAAAGTGAAATATAAGCTAGACTTAAATGTAATCATAATGGATTCCACAGAAGGAATAATGTTATTTTGGAGAAGTAATGAATTATGATATAGAATCATGGTTTTGAGGAAGGAAAACAGAAAATAAACGCTGCAACAAGTCATATGTATTGGCGTTATTCTTACTGTTATCCATTTAAAGTTAACCTCTAGTAGAGTAGGGAAAATATCTCTCCCTACAAACTTGAGACAGTGGAGGAGGGGTGGTATTTATTTGTAGTCTGTAGGTTATAATTTGAGGATAGGGTAAGCGTCTCTGATCTAAACTGCTTGGGACCAGAAGAGTGTCAGATTTCACATATGCTTGGGTTTTGGAATATTTGCGTATACATAATATTGTGGGATGGGACCCAAGTCTAACATGAAATTTATTTGTCTCATATACAGCTTATTCACAGAGTCTGAGGGTAATTTTATACAACAGTATTACACGTGTGTTCTAAAATTTTTTGGAACTCACATGTACTAATTGTATATATTTATGCGTTACAATAAGGATTTTGGTATATGTATCCATTTATGTTCCTCCCTAACAAAAAATAGCCTTTCATCTCAGTCTAGCTCCTGCATCATTATCTCCTAAACCTCGTGTAACTGAGCTTTAAGTGTCATGTTTCCTTGAAATCACTCTCAAAGTTAATAATAATGTCAACATGGCCAATTCCAAGCATCAGTCTCAGTCCTAGTTTTATTTCATCTTTCATCAATCATTTGCCTTCCTCTGAGAAAGTTTCTCCTTTAGAATATGGTTTTTAAGGTACCAAATTCCCTTGGTTTTCCTCAAACTTTATTTGCTCCTTTTTGGTCTTTGTTTTACTTCTTATGACTGCTATATTTTTTACCTCTGTAATTAAAATTATCCAAATATCTGCCCCTGAGCTGCTCTATCTATACAAATTTCCTTTGTAATTCAATACTGCATCATGGCTTTTAGTTTGACTCATGCATGCACCCATGGACAGAAACAGATGTTTCTGTTCTAATTGTCGCCCTTATATCCTGGAATCAAATATCCAGCAACTTACAAAACCTCTGCACCTGAAAATCGTAGATATTTCCAACCTGTTACCCCCAAAACTGAACCTCATTATTATTAATTTTAAAAAGCTTTTTATTATTATTGATTTAAAGTACATAATGATTAAATTTGAGGAGTGAATACTTGTATATAACTTAACTTAGATCTTTTCTCATCCTGTTCTTCTCTCCTGCCTTGGAACTGCCTCCCTCTTAAAAAGTTTTATTCCCCATAAAGTTTTCATTTTGATCTTCTCCATTTTATTGGATGATAATTCCATCTTTCTACTTGCTTAGGCCTGTATTCTAATCTAATAGAGTATCTTGTTAGGTCCTGGAGTATTGTTTGCTGTCCAAACTTAGGAACAAATAGTAGATATATTGATCAATTTTGTGGGACATTTTTCAGTATTAGAACTTTTACTATTTTCTCTGAAAATTTCAGAAATGAAATAAATTCAAATGACACTCTGAACTCACTATATTCACTATATGAACTAAGATATTAAATAATCTAAGATAGCCAATAATTATATTTTCAAAATATATCCAGATATTAGCTATTTCTTTCCATCTATATTTTTCTGTGTTATTGGTTGATATATTCCAAGTGAAAAATTGGTGCATAGATACTACTCAGCAAATGTGTGTAAAAATTAATTTATTGCAATTGGCATATCATAGAAATGAAAGCCACCATGAATGAGGAACCTAGTAATTTTCAAGTGCCAAGAAAGTTATACTATAGACAAGAAAGTTACAAAAGATACCTTTGGCTTTGAAAGCACTGAGAAAGTAGTAATCATGGTGAACTTAAGGTGAATAATACTCATCAGAAGGAATTTGCACAAGTAGAAATTAGAAATTTAATTTTAATGATATTCACTGAATAATCAAAGAATCTGAGGGTTAAAAGTTTTATTCATTCAAGAGAGGCAATATAACAGTTTGTAAATACTCTCTGATTAGCTGGAATTTTTAAAAACATATAAAAATGGAAGAATGTGAATCAGAGCATAGTAATAGAGTAAATCTATAAAAGAATGAACCTTTCAGAAGTGTGCAGCCCATGAGGTCTTTCCTATATTAACATAGCTTCCCTTTCTAAGAATCTCTATCCCTTCCACTTGCCTCCTTCTTTTTCTTCCTTTCATTATTGCTACTACATTCCAGCTACTAATACAATGACAAACTGAGCCCTTGACTGTCGTACTGGGTGTCAGCATAGACTACCCTGCAGAATGTTTCTTCTAAGATAAAAGCAAATGTGGGAAGACAAGTGTTCTAAATTTTGCAAAAAATGAATTCTGACTTCTGTACTGTTATTAGTCACTTGTTTGAGTTTTCCCTTTGTTCCCTGTCTCTGAAGTGACTTTATGGGCTTAATAAAGGATTTTTGAGAGCTATGGTGCTGTTCTTCCCATCTTTTGAGTAGTCATTACTTTGCATGTATGTCAGGCATTATAAAAGCTTGGAAAACAAACCTGACTGAGATGATCTTTCCTCTGTAGTAGTAAGAAACAAATAGATAAACTTTAAAACCATAAGTAAGTGAATTGATGGATGTGTGAGAGCAACTAAGTTAGTCATAAAGAGGAAACAGGTCTCAAAGGAAGACTAGATGTATATGTTGTGGAATCTTGGTATACAAATAAATCAGGAAATAATACTCCAGTAAGAAATGACTTCATGAAAGCAAATTGAGAACCAATGAAATTTACCATATTATTTTCATTAGTTTGCTTTTGTAAAACTTGGTGTTTTTCCTAAATCCACAGGGGTCTCTGTGGCTCATTGATTTAACTCAAAATTTCAGTATTACTGCAGCTGTTGAATGCTTAATGCTCATGGTTGGTGCAAGGCCTCAATGGGAAATGATTACGCCTTGCTTCTCAAGTAAAGTGATTTCGTGATATATTTCATGGATAAAATTAGTTTTGGGAATCCAGTTTTTATGCATTTTGAAACCTACATAATTTAAAGAAGTCTGAAGATAATGCAAATATAAACATATGAAATTATGTACAGTGATTCTGAAGGAGTTCGGGAGTTTAGTGATCTGTCACTTAATCACCTCGACTTGCACAATAAGCTTATCTTGAAATCTTGGTGTAGCTTTATCTGACTAATATCCTTCTCATTTTCTGATAAAATGCCTTGATTTTCTTTGGGGATTTTTTTCTTTCCACGTGGTCAAATAAAATTGGTCTAAGTTCAGCCAACAAAGCAGTTCTTCCTTGATAGTTTCAGCAATGGACAAATGACCCAACCTATTTCAATCACAACAAATGAAATTCAATCTCAGAATTTTTCCTAAGACTATTATGAAAGAGATGTTCTCTTCCTCCATTAGGCCTGAAGCTACTGAAAAAGAAAGCTTGGCACTTATACAGCAGTTGCCTTCATCCTCACTGAAACAGTCAGAGAAAAAAGAAACTAAAACAACAGAGAATAAATCCGAGGTCATAATGGGGATAGTCTAAGGCCTGCAAAAGCCATGTTTGAAGCTGCTCTTTGCTGACTTCTCTGCAATGTGCACATATTACACAGAAACAATTCTTTCTTTTGATTTAAAACAATGTGAAAAAATCTGTTTCATGACCCACAAGATATATGACATATAAAGAGATTCAAAACTGTTAAGGAGAAAACTGTTTAAACTACAATGCCAACTTGCTGGAGGGATTCACTAATTTAAGTGGGAAGCTTAGCTGTTGACATTTTCATCAATGCAATAACTCACTTGAAATTATAAAAACCTTGTCGTTGAGTGGTAGTGAAAGTCAACGTACAATTACATTATGGCATGAAGGTAATCATCAGAAATGAGTGACATGAGTTTTGTTATTTGAAGATCTTAATAAATCTTCAGGAATTTCTCTCCGAAATCTTTAAGCACATCCCTCTAATTTCCTTTCATGGATCCTGTTCTTTTGGAGGAAACTTCATGACAGTTGCTGATCTAATGATGGTGATTCCATCAATTACTATGTGTTATTATAATTCATAACAATGAATGAGTAGGATTATTGCTTCCAGCCTGACCTCTAAGAGTCATGTAATGACCTTGACGTTACAGGATGACTGAATTGATGGCATATGTTTTACTGCTTTGGTTTAAGTTTTATTCTCACATTCACTGAAAAAAAAATAATTTGTCCTCCGAGGCTATCTTTTTCCCTCAAATGCCAAGAGGGTCTGCTAGTGCAAAATGAGCCCAAATTTTCATTCAACTCATATCATTCAAGAAATTCTATAACTTTTCTTTTCCGCATAGGTTCACATTTTCTTTTCTTTAGCATGAGGATATCTAACACTATGTGTTGCATTTGTTAAATGCACTCTTCAACTTCTTTTGGAATTTATATTCAACTAAAAAATGTTGATGGATGCTAAATTGACAGTGTCGATAAAGCTGACCTGTCATTTTTAAAAGCGGTTATATTAACACAATTGCACAAATTCAAGGAGTCTTTGTAGAAGTATTTACTTAGGTCAAAACCAAAGGGTGAGCTTATGATTACATGTGTTTTTTCTGAATTACTAGTTTTTCTTTTAAATGATGAGAAATATCTGACCTATAAAACCTCTGTAAATAATCAGTAAAATTACATTTTTCTTGAATGTTTATATAGATCAAAAAGATCAAGCTCAGATAATTTAAATCAGTTTAGATCTTTTACTTAAATAGACACATTATAATTATGTTTACTAAAGAGCTGAAAAATCATTCCTTTCCAGAACATTTTAGAAGCATTATTTTAGGCTTTAAAAAAATTAGAGTGATTCACATTTTTGCTATTGACTGGGCATATTTATCTCCTTTACACTGAGGCTTGCTCCTTTACTTTGTGAAATATACACTTTTATTGTGAATCCAAATAAGGATAAATACAACCATGTATGAATGTATCCTCAAGGCAATAGGGATGGATGTCTCCAGGGAGCAGCAAATAGGTCCCTTACTATTATTTAGGGTAAACTTGGGAACTAATATAATTGGAATGACAAAACTGCAAGTTAATATTTGTAAACAAAAGAACAAACATCCTCTTTTAAAGTGTTCTTTATTAGAGATATTTTTCTCTATAAGCTTCTCCTTGCTGGTTTCTTTGCTTTAGTTGATCTATTCCTGGATTCTCTCTGGCAAGAAGATAACATATTCTATCCCACTGAATATTGAAAGACCTTGTGATTTGATTTGATAAACGAAATATAAATCAAATAATGACATAGGCCGTTCTGGAGCAGAACCTTTAAAAACCATTGCTTGGATCACTCATCTCTTTTTTTTCTGTTTCACAAGATTAACATGTTTCAGCTTGGAATTGCTCTTTGAGCCCAGGCCTTAGGATACAGAATACCTGAAACAGTGCTACAACCAGTGCAAAGTGGACATTAATGCTGGCAAAAATGCAGCATTGATTTTGAAAAGTACTCCAAATCAGGATTTCTCAACCTTATCTCTGTTGACACTACAGACTGCATAATTGTTATGTGGCTCAGACCTGTCATTACAGGATGCTTGACAGGGCCATTGGCCTCTCTCCCTGCCACCCACCGCCCACCTCAGTTGTGAGAATGGACAAAAATGTTTCCAGACATTTTCAAATGACCCTTCAAGAGGAAATCACCCCCTGTTGAAAACTACTAATTTCAGCCTAATGCTCTTAAGGGCACCCTTCTTTGTGAATCTGGCAGGCTTTAGGGCACATCACTGTATACTAGAGTGATATTTGTCAAGCGAATTGAAGCTTCATAAGTTGAACACATTTCACTGTGATTTCATAACCTAAAAATTCAGAGTCACATTAACTCAAAATGAGGAAAAATATCTTCTGTTCAACAATACCAGAAGGACTGGCATTCTAGTCTTTTAAAAATATTTTTAAAAAAATATGTTTCAGAAGTATAATTAACATATTCAGTGATTTGTCACTTATATTAATTTTATTTGAGCTCGTAGCTTATAAACACAAGTTTTAAAAGCAATGAGTTAGCAATCAGCAGTCACAATTGATTTATTTATTGTAAAACTTTATCATAGATGGTAGCTATTCTTTCCATCTAATTTTCTTTTATACTTGTGTAAAGTAGATCTAAGGATGATCTACCTTGGTGGGGAGATAAGGCATAATTAACTTTGCAAATAAGCAGCTATTATAGGTACAGCTATAGGCATTGCATACTATAATGCTTATTTATGTAGTTAGGAAATTAGGCATTTCTCCTAGTTGAGATTATAATAGGAGGTGGAAAAACTCACAATTAATTTTATGGTGCTAGCTCTGAAAATGATGAGGATTTATATATCTCTTTCAATAAGACAATCAAATGTTTGCATATATTTTTCACTTTTCCTCTTTTAGTAAGGACTATTTGTAGGCAGAAAATTCTGAAAAGTGTTTTTCATTCTTTTCTCCTTTACTGTCATAGTACACATGATCTCAGATATACTGTATATTTGTTTTTAAAAGTTTTCCAGAAATCAGAATGTCATCACTGTATTGTAATGTACACAACCAGTGCAAGGTAAATATAAAAGATTTACCTGTTAGGCTTCCTATTTTTTATCAAAATGTTAAACCCTAAGTTGATTATGTTGTGATAGGCTCAGGAATAGTCTTGAAACATACTCAGTGTCAAAAGACATGATGTGCATTTTGTGTTTTCTATCACATTATAGTCTGTCTACTTGACCATAAACTTTCAATTGTGTGCTCTGAGTCAAAATATGAGGGAGGAAAAAACCTCTCGGGCTATTATTGCTGTTATTTTTCCAAGGAGAAAAAAAAAGAAATTTTGATTTTTATTATCATACTACTGTTGTACTAAGTAGCTTCAGAATTTAAAAGAAATAAAAGACTTGGTCCTTTAAAAGATGAGTTGAAGTGTGTCCCTTTAAAGCATTATCTGGCCGTGAGTAGAGGGTGTCATGCTCCATTTTTTAGGTCCTTTACATTCTTCAATTTGATTTGTGCTTTTACAGCATAAATCCCAACACTCGGAAGGCAGCTCTGCCTGCTTCAGCTGCCTGCAGCTATAGAGAATTAGGCTGTCATTCTCAGCACCGAGGGGTGGGTGTTGTGTTTGTGAGTATGTGTGTGTCCGTGTCGGAGGCGGGGTGGCTGAGAATCATTTAAATGTACAGAGGGTTGGTAGTATAGCGTCTCATTCAAGCTTGGCTCTGAAACCTGTGGCATTCGAGGCTGGACAGCTGCTCCCGTGCCTCTGTTTTAATTTAGCAGGATGTTTGCTGCCATGGCAGCCAGCAGCTTCCACTGCAGCAGCAAGGAAGAGCCATAGATCTGAGAATGCAGGTGGAATACTAAAACGCGAGACAGACGCTTGTGCGGGGCTGGGCTTCAGTGCTTAATTTCAGCTCTTGCTGGGCTCTGATGCGGAAGCTGTACTTGCTTCACTGTGTCAGCTCATTAGAGTAAAGGGTTGCAGACCTAAATCAGTTAAAGCCTGGTGAGAGGCAGGGGGAAAAAAAAAACGCAAGAGGCATCGTTCGTGCTTCACTACCTTGCATCTAGGAACACAGAAGCAATAGAGAGAAATGTGGACCCATCACCCTGCTGAGACACGCGATTGGATGAAGATGGGAAAACATAGTTGGCTTCCCGGGCTACTTTTCAGCTGGAGCAGAGTCTTCGGTGAACTCTCTGCTTCAGATATATTTAAGCAAAATGTTTGTGAGTTCTACTGATCACCGAAGTGATGGGCAAGCTCAAGTGTGGGCAAGTAACTATAGCTACTCTGTCTCCAGAATCCTCTGTGTGTGTTTGAGACTGAGGTTTTTGGCAGTGTATGTGTTAATTAAAGGCAAAAGAGCCACTTTACAATTGTAGTGTAGAAAGACACTATGAAATCCAATTGAAAGCAGGAAAGCACTAGAAGAACCATGCAGCGGCCTGCTGAACTCTCCGTGTTTCGAAGCAAAGAAGTAAGGAGAAAAGGAGCTTGCCTTCAGAAACAGAAGTCTCTCACCAATCTGTCCCTCAGCAGCGAAGGGGAGAGGAGACCCACTGTGCGCATCTCCAACTGGTTTGGAAATGCTGCAAAGGCCAGTCAGCGAGAAGCCCAGGATGCAGAGAGGCGCTCACTGTCCAGGTTTCTCTCGCGGTCTGTGCAGTCCCTGTACCACAGCAGCAGCTCGGGACCCTGGAGCTTCCTGCCTGCAGGAGGCAGTCAGTCCTACAGGAAGGACCGGGAGGACTGGTCCACGAGAGGGTGCTTGGAAGGTGAGAGTGATGAAGACAGCAGGTCCGAAGATGAAAATGCGTCCTGGAAGCCAAGCGGCATCAGCAGGAGCTGGGCTGAGGAGGAAGGGGAAAGCTGCCTGAGGGAAGGGACAGCTCACCTGGATGAGGAAGTGATTCTTACCATGCTGGGCGACCTGGAGCAGGCACTTTACACCGACTTATTGGGTGAGTCCAGCTTGCTGCTGAAAATGTGTGTAGGATTTTAATGTTTGTAATTTCCTGTGAATGTACTTGTAGGGGTCAGCTACCTTCCATTCTTCAGATTGATGCTTTTAAAAAATAGACTTTTTCCATTTTTTAAATTCCTTGCTTCTTCAAATGATTCTGTTGGTAAAGCTGAGCTGTGAATACCAGTTGTAAAGTCTAATTGGAGAAAGTAAATACTGGCCATCTGCCTTGGGCATTGCTGGCCTGGTGTCCAGGATAATCTAGATCTCCATAAATAAATGTTAACCTCCTAAAACTCCAGGCATGTTTTTGTTATTTAGTCATTAATGAAGTCTGTTTGTTCAGCTTCCCTGAAGGTGACCTTGCCTCACATCTGGAATGAAGAATGAATGGTCTTCTGGATAAATTTCTCTATAGCTAAGTATCTTCTACTGCCAGCAAGTAGCCTGAATAGATAGCCTCTTTATATACTTCAGAGATAAGCTCCCTGTATTCTAGCAACGCTTTTGAAAATTTAGAGGCTGCCACTGCTTTTTACATACATATTTTTTGGTGCTTGGCAAATCAACTACTGCATGTGTAGTTTATAACTATCTAAACTATGCCGATGAGTATGTACTGTTTTTATTTTTTATAGACTAGGCCTTTGTGATGAGTTGTAGCAGTAACATATAGTTAAGAAGATGTCAAGTGACTCTTCAGTTTTGTGATTAAACTTTAAATGTCCACTTTGCTACTTACCTAATCTAAAAATGTTTAGATTTTAATTGATGTTTCTGATTTCAGTGCTCTACTGAACTATATTTATGCAGTGCATTTCTTTTTTCAAAAATCTCTGATTATTAAACCATGGAGCACATCATATTTTCTGTCAATGTATGTTTTCATAAAGCACTTCATTTAGTGGTCCTAAGCTTGAAAGAATTATACCTGGCTAGTGATCTCTTTGTTCCTGATTTGTTCATCTGTTGCTAAATATAGGTTTCTTTTTATTCTTTTATGTAAACCCTCCTGAAATAAGATGCTATATAAGGTTGTCTGTACTATTTCAGTAAACCAGCTTTAGCAGAAGAAAGCTTGCAGAGACTGCAGAGGAAGATATGGTAAAATTTTTCTGGTTAGTGTAGCTTTGAAAGTATAATGTTTCTACTGTTAGAATACTGGTTCCTGAATCTGAATACACCGGGTAATTCAGACACTGAAGATTTACCTCTTTACCATTATGTGATTTCTCTGATGAACTGCTTCTCATAAAAGCTATATTCAGTACAAAGGCAAGAAGAATTCTAATGCCTATGGATTCTTTTCTCTTTCTTTGCATTTATTTTTAGAATCTCTTCAACTGTACAATAAGACAATATTCATCTTTGCTTCTAAAATGATAGCATTATCTTGTTCTAAGTACCCCTTATGTAAGTATTTTCAACTATATGAACAAAGTACAGTACTCTGGCACTATTACTGGTTGCTCTGTTTTAGCATGCTCTAGGTAGGTGTATAGGTGAAATAGGACTTTTTATACATGAATCACTTGGATCATTACTGTTGGAGGATAACCCCTCAATAGAAGTTTTATGCCTTGATTTTTGGACAGAGAATCTGTTTATTGTATTTATATTACTTTCCCTAAGACCCTCTCATCACCAGTGATGCCAGTATTCAAAACTGCAAACAAGTAAAATAAGTATGTATTGAATTAGCTCTGGTATAAAAAATCATATCTATATAACTAATCATTTCAGTGAATTTCTGTTTATAAAAATACATTAAGTTGGTGAATATATCCCAGCTCACAACACATAGCAATTTCAAAATTCCTGCCACATGCTGAGTCCTGCATATGACTCGAAATGGCCTCTTCTAAGTTTTAGGCAGGGTCCCTTGAGTTCAACTTTTCACTCTTGCTTATCCTACTAAATTAGACAGGCGAGGGCATGTGCCAGAGAATGTGCTATAATTCTTTAGGAGAACATTTAAAATGTAATTGGCAAGTCATTGGCCATAGTTTGCTATTTTCCCCCAAACGTCAGAATTTGGTAGAAGAGTTTAAAATTTTCTTCTAAATCATTATTGATTCATGAAACTCAAAAGAAGTCAAGCAGCTATACTCTAAATAATAACATAATTAATGTGGGTGGTGTAGAGGATATAATTTTCTGTGAGTCAGGTTCCTTCATATATAGGTTGATTTCTGTTAAAGATGTCAGTGCTGGCAATCTTAATTATGTTATGTATAATTAAATCTCAAAAGTAAGGGCAGATCACACAAATTTAATGGTCCATTTGCCACTAAGTAATCATGTAGACTATCAAATTAAGCCTGTAACTCTGAGATCGGCTCATAGAAAAGACTTTGTAAGCAGTGAGAAAGCAGTTTGTACCAATGATAAATACTCAAGTGGATTTCAGAATGGACCATTTCAGAGAATGCATGAAAGCTGCTGCCCTTGTGCTGGACACACTGAAAGTCTCCTTCATGAAAAATAGTCAACTTTCAGATTATACAAGTGAGAAGAATACATTTGACATTAATTACATCTCTTTCATGGGGGGTTGCTTGTATTTATTTAGTAAATATCTAACATTATATGTCCTTTCATAGCTGGCCTTTTGTGCCTCACCCCACTACCACCAAAGCCTCTAGACATCATTTGAATGTCAATTTATAGGACATTTCAGACAGTGCAGTCAATCCTTAGGGGGTTTATAAGTGCACTTAGTTTTTATCTTGACTTTCCTGGGTCATTGAAAACATTTACTGTAATAAATTTCGCTTTGGCTATTATGCTTCATGACATGAATAAGACAGTGACTATGGTTTGCTCAGTAAGTGTGGAGGGGGGAGGTCTATTTGTCTGACTGGCATGAGTGGTACAATGTCATGAGTGGACTGTCATGATGAGAAAAATCAAAGGAGAGAGGAAGGCCATGGCTCTGGAAAATGAGGAAAACCACAAAAGCAAGCAATGAATTCAGAATCTAAGCATCTAAAATGACTGTTGGAATGGAGAAAGGACGTTTAGATAGGAATGAAGTAGGTATACACAATATTTGGTGAAACAGAATGTCTAAAACTACAATGTTCCTAAAATTAATATTACAAAGATATTGAAAATAATTCAAATATCAATTTTGATATTATTCCAGGTGGTTGATGTCTACCCTGGTCTCATTTTAAAATTTCTGCCAGAAAGAAGGGATGCAGGGTGCAGGCATAGTGCATTTGAAAAATGGCTGACCCCGATGAATTTATCAGTTTGGTATCTCTGCCTTTTCTCTGAGTGTAATGATATTCTTTACCCACCTTGTAAAATTTTCCCTATGAAACTTTTCTTTGCTTCAAAAGATCTACCAGATAACAGAAGCTGAAAAGATTTCCTTATGACCATTTCTTCAAATATACTGCATCATGTTAAGGAGAAACAAGGTAAAAAGATTTTGGGGGAGAATATAGTTAGGGTTATTAGTAGGGCTATTAATAGTTCTGAGTTTAGAAAGAATGTTGATCTATTGAATTAGAGATTTCATGATGAATTAGCATAGAGAAAGCACGCCATGTACATGTAATTTTACATTTTAAAAATTGTACGGTTACTTTAAGGAAGTGATTCAGTATATCCTGAGCTTGAAGTAATGGTGCTATTATTAAGCACATTTGAATTGTTCAAGCAATCTACAAATTAAGGATAACAGATATTTGGCAGCAGAGTGGCAGCTGTTTTGGCAAACATCTGGGATGAGAAATAGTGAATATTCTTAGTAATATTTTACTGAAAAAGAATATACAGAATTTATTACTGTATTGTAATGGCAACCATGGCAAAGCCAGTGTGAATTTGTTCAGTTGGTTTCAAAGCCACTGAGGCTCCTGGGTAGAAATTAAAGCAAGACAAATTATGGCACATTCTCCAGAAATGTTCTCATGCTTACCTCTGTCTAATATTGAAAAGCAACATGGAAACCTTCACAGTGTTGAAGGTTTGGGCAAAGGCAGGTGCCGTGTCCCACATAGTACATAGATGAGTTCTGTGGCTGACAGGTAAGACTAGGTGATCTCTGAAATTCCACCAACTCTGTAATTATGATTGTGAATGTATGTCACATGTATTGTATATTTTCTTAATTATTGCTTGAATGATAAGGAAGTATGTTGGAAGGTTGGAAAGTTATCTAGATTATCAGATTATAGATATGAATTTTGACTTGTATGTATGACAATATTCAGAGTATAATTGAATTCATGCTATTTTCCTGCATCCGTTTTCCTTCTCCTTTTCATATCTCTTCTATCTTCCTCCTCCATTCCTTTGCCTACAATTTCATTTTGGCCTCATCTTCCTCCCTTTGCTCTCTTTTTTTCCTACTCATGTGTGTTCTAATTATATCCTCTCTTTCGCCCTACGAGCTCCATCCCATCTTCTTTCTTCCTTCACTCTCTCCCTTCTGGTTCCTCTTCCTTTCTTTTCTTATTTCCTTTCTTCTTTTATTCTTCCCTCTCTTCCCCCATTTTTAAGATCCTATTTCCCCTTTGCTCATATTAAATAGAATAAACACCGTGCTATCTCTATTATCTTTCCATGTTCTTCATATTATCTATACCACTAATTGGGAAGTGTTGCATGGCATAAAAAAATAAGGGTACTTCTGCTCCCCCATGCTAGGTGTAAGCCCAGCATTTATCACACTGGCAGAGCTTTTTGTTTATGTCCAGTAGACACAACCATTTGGGTTTAGATGCCTAGGATTTTACTTGAACTTAATTACCAGTATGGATGTTTTACTTGCCTTTATAAAGCAGAGAATAATTAAAAGTAAAACTATTCATGTTGTAAATCTTGGTCCATGAATCTAGTAAAACAAGAGACTCAAGACAGCTACTGCTTCTGTGAGAAAGACCTCACACTTTGTCTTTAAATTTAAAAAAAAAAGCAGAAAGAAGAAGAAGAAGAAAAAAAAAGAAAACCAAAGAATTGATAGAAAAAGTAGAAGTAGAGCATTGGCACATGAGAAAAGGACCAAGAGTTGGAAGGAGCAGAGAGGGGTGGGAGGAGTAGGGAACATAAAAAGAATTGAGATAAGATTATGTACTTGTATATAAATGTAATCATTTTGTAATAATAAATGTAAGCATTATGTACTGCAAAAATGTACTGATTAAAAAGTAAAGACAAAATCTAAATATATTTAAGGAAGTCTATCCCAACTAGTCTGAGTATACTTGGAAAGAGGGGCACACTGAAATAATTAATGCCTAAATAACTTTAGATTTTTTATATTAAGCTCAATTATATAGTGGGTTGCACAATGTCTTTTCAAATGATTCTTTAATTTTGCAAAGATTAAGTGCCTAGAACCTCAAGTATTATTGTGCTTATATAATTTCAAATTTATTGCTTATAATATTACATTTTTCTATTCACATTTTATTTTATTAAGAATTGTAATTTTTCAGGTGATCATAGTTACCTAGAATTTTCTTCCTATGGTTTTACTTCTAAGAAGACAGGTTTGTATTACATATCTACATATATAATTATCCTGAGCACATTAAAGGGCATGAATAACACATGTATTATTATGCTCCTTTTCCAGGTGAAGACCCAGAGACAAGAAGAATGAGAACAGTTAAAAACATAGCAGATCTGAGGCAGAATTTAGAAGAGACTATGTCTAGTCTTCGTGGGACTCAGATAAGCCACAGGTTTTTCTCAATTTTTTGTATCTTTGGGTCAATAAAGAAGAAAAGATTATTATCAAGCAATTACCTTCTCTTACAGTATAATGAAGAAACTTCAGTTATCTTTACTATTTACACATTTGTGTTTTATGTGACAGTGAAAATTCTTAAACTGAAAATTCTCAGCTTCTCCCCAGGAAGTTGGTTCTGAGATCCATCCCTAAAATTGCCCTTTCAAACTGACTTAGTTATTGCCAACTACCATCATAATCACTAGGAGGATTTTCATGCTTGCTGTAGAGAACAGTGGCAGAAATTACAGTTGAAATATGTCTGGAAAGAGTGGCAGAATATATGCAAGCATGGTTGTAGCTAACCTCAAACAATGTCTAAAAAGGTTACATAGATTAAGGTTTATAGAGAAAATGAAACAATATTTTGTTTTATCCAAAAAGTAGTGATGAAAACAAACAAACAAACAAACAAACAACCAAAAAGTGAGCGAATAGCCCTCTGCACATTTTGACTTTTACGAAGTTGATCAGAATCACAAAATGAACCTAGACTGTAATGTTTTAAGTGAAAGTTGTATTCTTCTAAGATATGACTTTTTCAACTCTAGGTTTTCTTGTCTCCATGCATTTCGGTTATTTGGGCCTATTAGACCACCGCACAGTTATGTCTCCATTTTATTTGACAGCACCCTGGAGACAACATTTGACAGCACTGTGACGACAGAAGTGAATGGAAGGACCATACCCAACCTGACAGGTCGACCCACTCCCATGACCTGGAGGCTGGGTCAGGCGAGTCCACGACTGCAGGCAGGAGATGCTCCCTCCATGGGTGCCGGCTACCCTCGAAGCGGGACCAGTCGGTTTATCCACACTGACCCCTCCAGGTTCATGTACACAACCCCTCTCCGCAGAGCCGCTGTCTCTCGGCTGGGAAACATGTCACAAATGGACATGAGCGAGAAGGCGAGCAGTGACCTGGACATGTCTTCTGAGGTGGATGTCGGTGGATACATGAGTGATGGAGATATCCTGGGGAAGAGTCTCAGGTCTGATGACATCAACAGCGGGTAAGTGGCCCTGTTCTCAGCAGCACTCTGTAGGGGGAAGAGGTGGGCTACGGGGTGTGTTTACTGTGGAAAAGACATGGTGGTTTACTTGGCTAAGTCACTACAAATGATGAGCAATCAGAATTTTCTTGAGGTGTTTTCAAGACCTTTCCTCTGCTCATTTACGGGAAGTAAAATATCCAGGGTTTCCTTTGGCTGTGTGTTCATTATACACTATTGCATTTCGTTAGCTTAGAGAAACACAGATGGCCTGTGTTGTGCAGAATGACTTTCACATGTTCACAAGTAACAGATTTCGTAGAAAAGGACATGGGAAGGAGACAGGAGGAGTTTTGCCAAAATGCTCAACTTTCTTTTTTGTCCCAGGCTGTGTGTCATTGCTTTGAACAATAAATATTTTCTAGCATTCTTCAATAATATATTTCCAATTTGAATTTAGTTACTATATGTAACTAATTAGATATATTCTAATTTTAACTGGCTTGTTCAATCTGTTTATTCTCTATTGATGGCATTAGACTGTGTTAGCCGGGATTTCTACTGCTGGACACAGTACCTGACACTCACAACTTATAAAGGAGGAGAGGTTTAATTTGGCCCATATTTTAAGAGGATTCAGGTCACAGTTCATGGGCTCCAAGGCAGAAATATCCTGGCAGAAAGACATGGTACAGCACAGCTAATTAACACACTGCCACACACGAAGACAGAGCAGGAGAAAGAAAGAGGTGAAGGACTAGATGTAAACCTCAAGGCCACACTCCAGGACATGCCCAGACACACCCCAGAAGTGTTCTCCAATGATCTACCACTCACGCTTGGATACCAAGCAAGGTGATGTTCCAACTCGTCTGCCAGAACACAGACTTAAAATATCTTAGATTTTTTTGGTTTGCCTTCTGTTTCCTCTTATAATAAAACAAAATGCTATGATTATAAATCTCTCAGAGTATTTTGGTAATTTGGAATACTTGGTTTAATTAGAGGATGGGCTATGGTGGAATATATTCCAGATTATATTAAAATTTCCTCTGCCAGTAACTATGATTCCATTCTGTGCTCCTCCTATCATCTACTGTAATCTGCTTAAAGTGCATTAAATATATTGTCTCATTTTTCCTACCCACTACCAATCCCAATACAGTGTGGCTATTTTTATACCTACTTACACACAAAGACATTGAACCTTATGGCTCCTGGTGTTTAACACAGAGAAGACCAGACTTGTACTAGAACCCAGTTATGTGTGAGTTCAGAGTTGAAGGGTGGACAGGGCTGGTGGTTGACACCTATAATCCCAGTGCTCTGGGAGGCTGAAACAGGAGGATCACAAGTTTAAGCAGAGGCTGTGCATCTCAGTGACATGGTGAGAGCTTTTTACAAAATAACAAGTTAAAAAAAGAGTTCGGTTTGTGATGGCCCTGGGTTCAATCCCTGGTACCACCACCAAAAGAGAAAATGCAATATAATGCAGCACTAAGATTCAATAGTGTTTCTTTTCCATGAAAATACACTGGATATAATTAGCTCCAATATCATCTCTTTGATTTGCATTTCTAATATTTTTCAAGCACATGTAAATATAAAAAATAATAACAAAATATTTGAAAAGAAAAATTATTACAATTTATAATCTCTTTCCTTTATCATATCACCTACCAGTGGTATTTAATAATATGTATAACATTAAAAAACTTTTATTGAAAAGAGCTTTTTATCTTTAGCTTACTCTAGCCACCTGAAGTACATCTGAAATTTCAAAACTATTCTGAGCAATAAAATTGGAAGGAAGAAAAAACTGAGGCTTGGCCGGGGATTTAGCTCAGTGGCTTAAGCGCCTGCCTGGCAAGTGTGAGGTCTTGAGTTGGATCCCCAGTACAAAAAAAAAGAAAAACTGAGGCTCAATAATTACTGGAAAAGTTTTTCAATTTATTTTTACCTATAATCTTCATTACAGTGTGGTATTTGACCTAATTTTATCCTTGTGTGTTTTAGAGGACCCATACAGGGAATTGCTCTTATATATGAGTACCCTTTCCTGATTTATAAAAAACTATGTTTGAATGAAAATTTGACTTAAAACAAAAGACACATACATTCACACAAAACTAGCTTTTGATGACATTTATAGCTCTGCTCTGACATCCTGAAATCTAATAGTCCATCCCTGGTATCTACCCTTCCAGACTGGACAGGGAAGGCTTATGATAATTAATTAGGACAGATTGTAGTTTGGTCCAAAGTGCTTAATTTAAATCCCTTTTACCCTCAGATGACTTGGGAGTTTAACTTACCCAAATTAATTTTATGTTATCTAAAATAAGGATAAAAATATAGTACTTCATAGTGTAGAGAATGAAAAAAGTTATTAACAAAAATTTATTTAGCTTGTACAATGTAATTACTCAATAAATTTATTCTCCTCCTCATCATCATTAAATTTATTATAATTAATATCATATAAGTTTTAGATATTATTGCTTACTAATATTACATTTGTATGGATTTAACATAGCCTAGGAGGAAATACCAATTACAGAGAACATGATGGCATCATTGGACTAGGGAGTTCCTCTTTGCCTCAATTTTCCTTTTTTTTCTTCATTCTTTCTGACCCACTTTCTCTTTCCTCTTCTCTTTTCTTTTTCTATCTCTTTAGTGTAGGTGTATGTGTATGTTCAGTTTTTATATCACTAGTCAGGTACATTATATGAATATTTATTTATATACCTAGTATACACATATATTTACATATGCACAAACATTTATGTATGTATGTCTTTATGCAGCCAATCTTATTATTCATGATAGTTACTTTTTTGTAGGACACATTACAGTCTTCTTACACTTAGGAACACAGAATGATCCCCCAGTACTGTGTGGTAGCCACTGTGAATAGCAAAACTGCCAACAAAAAAGATACACATGTAGAAAAGGTAACACTAAGTAGACTGCTAACAGGGCACTTTTTATAGTATGAGAACTGAAATAAGCAGGAAGAATACCTCCCTGTTTGACCTCAGCTGGAAACCTCTGACACTCCAGTGTTAAACTTTTCCTCACATCTGTGATTGACTAAAAGTGCTACAAATATTACTTTGGAGGCTACAAATGAATTTTAGCAAAATAGGAAAATTTGCAAATAAGTAGTTTGTAAAATGGTGAGAATTGGCTATTTATTCACTCTTGTATGAAGGATTTATCTATAGTAAAACCTGTTTATTTTGGGACCAAAATAAGTCAGAAATCAAGGGACGTTTACCTACAATATGAAGAAAACTTCAAAAAGTTTATATAGATAAAAATTGAGAGAAGAGTTGAGAATAAAGATCTAAATTCTTGCGTGAAATATAAATGAATAAGAAAACTTATATTTACTAATCTAAATAGTTATAGATGATGAAAATGCATTTAAGAAGAAAATCTGTAAGAAAAGTACAAATGTGGACGATATGACCCATTCACTAAGTTTGACTAACATGTAATTCTCCAAATCAGAGGGAAAGTTGCTTAGATGATATCCATTGGTCTTTAACTGAGGCCTGGAAGGCAAAGACCTGAAGGTGAACTTTAAAAGGATTGTTGTCATAGACCTCGACATCATTATGTTAACAAGTTCAAACTGTTTACAATGAGTAGTGGAAAACACTACTTGTTGCATTTATGAAACAGTCACAGAATGGGACATGATGATAGTGTTTTGGAAAGACAATTTAAGGGAAATACACAAAATGAATTGAAAGGAAAGGAACTGGGACTAGATTTCAGGAGCAATTGCAAGAACTAAGATTCAAGGTTAGAATATCAGAAATATGGTAGTGGCATTGGTAGGGATAAAGGAAGGAAAGTAATTGATGAGGGAAATACTAAAAAGACAAACAATTACAGCTAATGATTGATTTCTCATAAGTGTATATGTGAAGAAATCAAATTGACATACCAAGATTGTAAGTGCAGGAGATAGAAATATGTAACTTTAGAGAAAACAGGAAAAGAGAGGGAACAGAACTTGCTTGCTTGCTTACTTGATCATTTGTTTTCTTTCTTTCTCTTTTGCTCTCTTTTCTGTTTTGGTTGAAAGGGGAAGCGATTGTAGAGTTTAAAATGGGGAGTCAGAGATTGGGATGTAAAGGTTGTTTGTGAAAAATCAAAACTAGGTTCCATGATAGAGTTGTAATGATGTCATCTCAATAGAAGATAGTAGAAATTATGTTTGAGAACTCCTCGGAAAAGTACACAGAGAAACAATAGAAGTTGAAATATGTAAAATAAGCACGTGTATAGTACAAAATTATTGGTTTAGCTCATGCTTAGGCAGTTTAGGGGCACTGAGCAATGGTGAGTAACATAGACAGTGTCTGCCCACATGTTATTCACATACTAGTATCTTTATATTTGTACGTTCATTTATCCAAGAAATGAATAATGATGTATGTGTGTATACATATATCACTATGCATACACACAAGTATTCTGAGATAATTAATTGTTTTGCATGTTGAATTGGGAACATTCTGTCTTTTCAAGACCTTGTTAGCTAATAACATTTCACATATCAAAGAAATGTCACAGCCTCAGGAATATAACGAAAAGGTCACTTCTCTTTCACATATCCATGGCTGTTTTGGGTCTTCAGCTGGGGACTGTGTATCATGTAATCATTCAGAGTCAGATGGATGGGAGTTCTACTATTATCATGTTACATTTCCAATGGCATCCTCAACATTTATATCCAGCAGGAAAATGGCACAAGAGGGGAAGAGCTATGGTATGAAAGACTTTATTTGTACCAGGTTTGAAAGTTCTACAGATGAATTCTACCTACATTTCTTTGTTTGGAGCAACTCCTTGGCTGCATCTAACTACCAGGAAGGCAAAAACAAATGTGATTCAATCACATGCCCAGGGAGATTAGGAAACTTGTTTGATGGGCGCTAGGTAGTCTCTGCTAAATTCACTACTGACCAAAAATGTTTTAGATCATTTTCCCTCCTTATTTGTTTCATTTCTCATTTGAAATTTGATTTATATTTCTGATTTCTTTCTTTATGTTCTTTATCAATCTTTCAAATGAAATATTGGACAGTCTCCCAAATAAGTCTGTTTAAATGTGCATCGGTGGTTTTCATCTTTTATGTTATAAAATTACCCCAAAATCTGCATAAAACTTTCTCCAGAGATGCTTACTTGCATGGCTTTGTATATACCCGATCTCTTTCCTAATGCAGAGCATAGCAGACTGAAATGTGGAACATGGCAAGTCCCATCTGCTGTGTGGAAGATAGAGATGTGCTGGGTCTCAGCTCAAGGGGCACTGGAGCCTCTGTGTGGAGGACTCTTGGGGTGCATGCCTTTGCTGCCAGTGGATGTAGTGGCCTCATTAGGAGGCAGTGGAATATTTTATATTTCCCCATATGTAGAATTTACATATGGGGGATGAGAGGGCTTAATTTGATTGTATTTTCTTTAAATGAGAAAAAAGAGATTAGACATGTATGTGCTACAACTTACAGAAAATTGAATTACAGGGTTCATGTTTCTCTCACAAAATTTTTAAAAGTATGTTTTACCAGTGAAAAGTGCAGGAAGCTCAATAAACATAGTAATGAATGAAGCTCTATAATTTAGGACATTATTTTCTCATGCAAGCACAGGAATATCATGGAGGCATTTCAAATGGGAATGAAATTTCGTATTTTTCATGTACTCTTGGTGGAAATCAGAAAATTACCTAATTGGCATTCTGAGAATTCAAAATTTCCTGAAGCATGCAAAGGCTTATCTCTTCCTCCTCTTTTTGAAATTACTTTACACACTTGGGCATGTGGATCTGTCAGTAATTAAGAATTAGATGGAGAAAGGCCTCTTATAATAAGTCTAAAAAATATCTCTATTTGTGAAGCTGCAAAAGAACAGTGGTTGAAAAATTTACTTATTTTAATTGAGTGAAAATTGAAGTTAAGTTTCTGTAGCACGGTGATGCATGGTAATACTTAGTTTGGAATAAGCGTGGAACCTAAAATTAAAATTGTACTTAAATCACATAATGCAAACACAAAATAATTTAGGAATACTAGAGAATGAAGTTTAAATTAGAGAGAAAGAAATACTTTAATCCTGACTCTGTGTTAAGCCTCCCTCGATTCTCCTTTATTAAGCTTTAAGTGACTGAAGTATGTATAACAGTGGAAAATTTAAGACACCTAACCTGGCTTAAAACTGTCTACCTTGTGAGTCAGATCCCTAATCTCAATTCTTTTTTTCTAATTTCATGTATGGGGTATAAGTCAAATGTTAACAAATACAGAAGACTTCATGAGAAAAAAGTACCCGACAATGCTAATCTAGATATAAATAGTACGTATTACATTTTAGCCAATGTTCTGCGTAATATTACTATCTCCAAATTTCAGCTAAAGCAGCCATCATAGTTTAAATGACATGCCTGAGCTAGTGAATAGTAGCACTGTGCTTGAATCTAAAAAGGCTTCCTCCAGCCTTCACTCTTGACATACTGGCCCTGTGAGACTATCTGCATGTCAAATGCACAGGTTTCTCCTCTGTGATCTTTTTTTTTTTCCTCACATAATTATGAAAAAAGTCTCCCAGCAGTCATTTTTTGTTAGTGTGGGTTTCTTAGCTAACACTTGTGATCTAGGGACATTTTTCTCGTGTTATCTGTACAACTCTAAAAGAAGGCCATGAACTGTAGTCCGTCTGTTAGTAGGAGAAAATCACTTTAAATTCTCTGGATGTGCATATAATTAAAATCTGGCTATCTGTGACATAGAGCAGCTGACAGAAAATGTTACCTATAAAAACACAATAGAAAATTAGGAAGATAGAATACACGGTAGAAACAGTCTTTTTTAAAAAAATTAAATTCTCCATTAAAACAAGGAACATGATAGCAAAGTCAAAAAAATGCAAAACAAACGAACTGCTTACAAAAAAAGATGGTAAGTTGTCCAAGTATAAGCAGCTGACAGAATACAGTCAAGTGCCAGAGAAGTGACCTGGTGTCAACATTTATGTGAGAAGTTACAGAGGGTAGCAATGCCATATTGGTTAGTAAAGGAAGAGGAGAACCCAAAACATCTATGGGAACTGACCAGAAAGTTCACACACACCGGCTGAAGCTGGGAGGGCTTTTGTGATCACTTGACAAGATAGCATAGGGACCCATGGTCCTGTGTGGGGAATGGAGCAGATAATGTCCAGGAACTGCTTAAAAGGCCTAGCCACTCTTCTCTTTCAGGAAAGGGTTCTGCATCGGGCAAAGTTCTGGAACTTTAAACAAATCAACGTGATGTGGAAATTAAAGTAAAAACAGAGAAGGTCTGGGTAAAAGGGAAATTGAAACAGAGCTCCAAAGGTCTTAAGTCCCAGTTTTCAAATTACCAAGAACAACAGAAGTAGTTGCTATGTGAACTTAGAAAGCTATTTAACTGAAGCCTGTTTTTGTTCACAAAGATATGGCATATAAATGTTTCAGACAAAATTATCAGATTCAAACTCTTTATAAGCCACACTATATACTATGTGTTCAACTAAAACAGGATTAGTGCCAGTAAAAAATAAAAAATAAACAAACAAAAAACATGGAATATAACAGAAATGGAGTAAATCATATTAATAAAAATTTCCCACATGAAATATAAATAGCTTGTAACAATGTAATCTATAACCATTGTACTTATTAATGGGGAGCGCTCAAAGACAGGACGTGGGAAGACACTGTGACCCTTTAGGACAGGTAGCACTGGTGGTTACAATAATCATGGTTTCTTCAGCCACTTTCTAGAAGTTTCCCTCAGCTCTACCAAGCTGATTGAAGAACCACATGCAAGTGCTTAACAATTTACCACACATTTTCTTCATCTCTAAAATGAAGATGGTCGCGCTATTACATGTAAACTATTCAAAAAAGGCCTTGACAGTATTTTAAACATTTAATACATCTTGATTATTATTTTAGGGTAGTGACCAACTGAGGCATAATTCTTACTTGTCAAATAAATGAATTCTATGTTTAGTGATGTCTCATTAGTCCCATGATTCTCCACTGTTTAACAAAATAATAATTACAAAATAAAATGATCTTAATCTTGTTTGGTAAGAGTTATATTATCTACAAACCTGTCCAAAATACTGCTAGCAAAAGAGAAAAAAATAGGTTTAATAAATTCTACTTACACACTTTAGTAAAGAATATTGATCTAATGAAATTGAGAAGTTATTTTATTATTACTAAAAATATCTTTCTGATAAGCAGAATGTTTATACAGAAAATATATTAATAGAGTTGATGTTAAATAATTATTGATAATTAAGAACACAGTCTGTGTATTTAATTAAATTATAAAGGTCATTTAATTTTCTGTGGACTAATTAGACATTTTTCTTCAGGTACATGACAGATGGAGGCCTCAACCTGTACACCCGAAGTCTGAACCGGGTACCAGACACGACAACCTCCAGGGATGTTATCCAGAGAGGCGTTCATGACGTAACAGTGGATGCAGACAGGTAATTCTGTCAGTGTAGGTGATGGGAAATGGTGGATAAGACAAGCTTGTAAATGAGATTGCGAGAGTTTTTACAGCATAAAGCAAAGTTCTTTTTCTTTTCAATGATTTTTTTTGAATATTGTAAAAACTAAAGTTGTTTCAACTGCAAGACCATTTTAGCTCTGTGATACTGAAACATTGTGTTCCTTATTTTAATACTTACATTAATCACAAATATAGACTTATTTTCCTACTTGGGCAATATGTTTTCAACTCAGATAATCTTAGTTTTACCTATAAGCTAATAATAAAAGAAGCAGAACATTTCAAATCATCACGTATAATAAACTGGGAGCATTTCTTATGGGTGCTGAAAATATGCAAGTCTTGCTTTAGGCCAAGGGTGGCAAACCAATGGTATGTGTGCCATGGCAAGCTGTGCCCCTGGAAATTGTAAGAGGTTCTCCATTGCTGCTATAGGCTAATTTGTTGGGCTTCTCCATTTTCTTAAGTTGCTTAAAAGAGTTAGAGATGATAGAGATAGAGATAGAGATAGAGATAGAGATAGAGATAGAGATAGAGATAGAGAGAGATAGAAACAGAGACAGAAACAGAAACAGAAACAGAAACAGAAACAAAAACAGAGAGATTTTCAGACTGTTCAATTTTTTGCTGAGTTTAAAAGAATCATCACAGATTGAGAGCGTTGCTTTTGTAAGCTAATGAAATAAACATTTCTGACCTAATTTAGCTTTATCTTTACTCAGAATTTTTACTTTATGAATAAGGAGGGAATACCCATTTCCATAACAGTCATATCTCTATCTCTGTCTCTGTCTCTGTCTCTGTCTCTGACTCTGTACCTATCTAGAATAATTCCTTAATTCAACATTTATGAAAAGAACAATAGGCTAAGATATAAGATTATTGACATTCTGAAATAAGAAGTATGTACAACTTAGTTTGTATTCTCTGCCACCTGCTTCAAAGTCTGGGCAGTGAATTCTGACCTTACTCTTCAGTTTCTCTTCCCTCATCTGTTGTTGATATCTAAACTCAAGTGGAGCAGAACACACTTAGCTTTCATCTGCTGTATGCCAATCTCCTAGCTCTTTCTCTCTCTCTCTCTCTCTCTCTCTCTCTCTCTCTCTCTCTGTGTGTGTGTGTGTGTGTGTGTGTGTGTGTGTGTTGAAATATGTAGTTTAAAAAGGCTGGTGAATATTTTTCCCTGTCTCCCCAGCCTGTGCTCCTGAAACATATTTTCATATCTTCACTAACGTCTATCCCCCTGGATTTGTCTGTTCTTTTGAATAGTCTAAACTTACTTCTACCTCAGAACTTTAATTGATGCTTCTGAGCCTGGAATGCCTTTTATTCATTCCTTACATTACTACCTTCAGTCTTAGTCCAGTGTGGCCTTCTCAGAGTAGCGTTTTCAAAATAGCTTCTTATGAGCTTCTCCCTAGTCAATTATGTTATACTTTCATTATGCATACCACTCCCCAAACACATCCCACTTCTTTGTGTGTCTATTTTGGGTGTCTTCTATTAAAATATAAGCCTATGACTGCAGAATGTTTGTCACATTTATCACATGATGAGATTTTGACAAAAGCTGATGTAAGTGAACAAAGGAATAAACTTAGGCTATCCATTCATTTATAATATCCAATCATTCCACTTAACAATAAAATCCAATTTGGTTGCAAGGCAAATGAGGTCAGGAGTAGCCATGAAGCTGCAAGGATATTATAGGAGAAAGGAAATGGCTTATATGCAGAAATGGGAGTCAGTGAATAGAAGGGAAAAATTCCAAAGTACGTATGTACGATCTTTTGAAACTGAGGACCTATATATTGTTAGCTGACAGTGGAAAAATTTAAAAGAGGAAACATCCATTGGTCTTTTATAAATGAGGCTGTGATAGAAAATACCTAAGAATCAGCACAAGGGTAACTTCAGTTTAGAAACAAATTTGGATAACCTGCTCTTATTTTTTAAAGTTCAAGAATGGATCTAAACCCTCCAGCCAACAGAGCAAGCAAAACAGGCATCTAATAAATTTGGTCTGTTCAAAACAGTAGTTCCCAAAACGTGGTACCTTGCCTGCCAGCTTCACTTGAGAACTTGCTACAAATACTAATTCCCAGACCCATCTAAGACCTGCAGAATCAGAAACTCCAGGCTTGGAGCACAACAATCTGAGCTTTCAGCCACATTTAAGTGATTGTTATATACATTAAACTTCAAGAACCTTTGTCTAAAAAATAACCAAACATATCCCAGACCTTCCAAACCATAAGCAGTCAGCATAAACAAAAGTTCACAGCTTGAAGTTCCTATTCATTAGCTGAGTTTTTCAAGAGAAAGAAAATATCCAATGTTATAGTATACCAGTGACGCTGAATTTAAACTAGATCAAATAATGACTTATTGCCTCTGAAATAAATTGCTAGTGAGATTTAAATTTTGATGAGGCTATAAATTGTCTAAAAGAATTATTGAACTAAAGGTGTCAAAAATACCATATTACATACTTGTGTTGGTTAAATAACAATCAGGTCATACATTAATATATCCTGTTAACAGAATAAAGGGTTTTCTCTTCTAAATAAATTTTTTTATTTTAAAAAATAAAACAGAAAAAAGTATAGAAACAATACAGAATTTCAAAACAATAATAGTAGGAAATTAATGCTAGTTAATATATTGCATACTGTTATCTTAGAAGTAGTTGTTCAGTTTACAAGATTCAGGCATGAAAAAATGATCAAACAATAAAACAATGAAATATATGTAAGATAGATAACTGTATTATTAATTTATGTTAGTTCATCTTCTAATTTTTAAGGTGTTTTAAAATCCTATATTTGGAAAGTGAATCAAGACAAGGGTCATTTTTCAATGGCATGGTTTAAAATATTTTAGTTATGTACATCTCTCTTTTAATTAAAAATACTTGTTATTTTATAAAATTTTCTCAATTATAATATCTGTTCCCATGTAAGATAGGCAAGAAGACCTAGAAGGAAATACCTTTTTTGTTCCTTGTTATTCAACACAAGTAGAAATTACTATTCAAACATCAGAAAACTTATTCTATGCAAATTTGCCTAAGCCTTGTAATCTTAGAATTTTAAATCTTACATGGCAGAAGACACCTACTTGAAAGTTCCTCTTGGGGAGTTTCATTATACTGAATTCCACACAGACACAAACAACAGGTTATTTAGATTTCACATGGCAAGAAGTCTTTCATGGTACCCTCTTCTGCTCATTTTACACTGTACATTGTCTGTTCTTCTGTATCACGTTCCTTGTTTTCTTGTTATGCATCATTCCAGGACAGTGTTTTCGTTATGCAGTCATGTTAATTACACTCAGAATATGAGACACTTGGATGTAATATCTATTCTGTGTGTCTCCAGTACCTGTTACACTGTATGAACTCAATAAGCATTTGTCAGATAATCTACTCAAGTAACCATTATCAGCTTATAAAATACAGAAATGTAATTTTTAATAGTTTAAGTGCATCAGAAATTGACATGTTGTTTAAAGACCTTTCAGATATCACAAAGGCTGGTGAAAACATTCAAAATTTTTTTCACTAGCTTTTTTGAAATGTACCGTACATTAGTGTTATCTATATTTAACCTACTGTGCAATAGTGCACCACCACATTTCCTGGTCTTTTCTAGTGATTTTGGTCATGTTAAATATCAGATATTTTAGGTTATATTTTCAGGATTTCAGGACTTAATCTAAAGCATTATTTTACACCAAAAATAATAAAAATCCAGAAATAGCAAGTAGCTTGCCCAGGACTATGTAGCCAGTAGTAGAAAGATATACATATTTTATTTCCCATCTTGTGGTTTCCCAGCTATCTTAAAGTTATTTTAAATAATATGAAATATACTAATGGTTATTTCATTTTAGCAAGTTAGTAAATAAGAGTTAAATAATTTACTGATAAAAAAGTTTAAAAGGAGAAAAAAAAAAACCTCAATGGTGCTTCATCACTGCATTGTGTTTCTTGGATATTCTCTCTATTGTGTAAGTGAAATGCATTTATATAATGACACACAGCCAGCTAGTGGTGATAGCCAAGCTCAAATTATTTGTACTATATTGTGGACTCTTAGAATTGCTTTTGATTCTCTCCCGAGGAGAATATGGTTAAGCAATAGAGAATAGCTGAATTTTTATTGGAAGACTGAAAATGTCACACATGCCCCCCCTAAAAAAAATAAAAATAAAAATGAGAAGTACTTTTAGTAACAGGCCATGGTTACTGTGGTACTTAAAGACGTTACAGTACCTTTAGTTTCCACATCAATCCAGACAAACTCCATTTATTTTTACCCTGATTAAAGAAAGTTTATGGAACAGTTGTAATCATTGCAGATACACTGAAAAATCTCTAAGAACTTCAAAAATTCATAATAGAAAACTAATGTACAAAAATAGACTTACCAAAACAATGTGATTTAAATAAATTCTTTAGGGGAAAAAAAGAACAGATGTTTTTTAGCATGTATTTTGAGAGCAATCAGAAGGAATTTGTAGAGTGACAGCATAAATATTAGAAGAGTTTGGGGTAAGAAAACATTAATGGGATTTTGCCACTGTCCTGGGAATCTGGGTAAGAATGACAGAAGTTTGGACCTGTCAATCATAAGAAGCTATTTTACCTATTCTAATTAGCTTTCGCTTTGTATTTCAAAGCAACAACTCATGCTGTAGCCACTGCATTCTAAAAAGACTCCCAGAAATGGAAGAATATTAAAGAGGGTGGATAGAAAGAGGAGCAGATTTCTTGAGAAGTTATTAAAAGTCCAGTTGAAAAATCAGGTGAATATTTAAAAGAACAGTAGAGAACAATGAAGTGGGAACACTTCATTGAAGTGGGAAGTTACTTCTAGAGAACTTGAGTTTTATCTATGTATATTAACATGCTCAGATACATCACAAAATACCACAGAGTGGGTGGTAAACAACCAGCATTGTATTTCTTAGAGTTTTGAAGACTAGCAGCTCATCGTGAAGAGGTAAGCAAGGTTGATTTCTAGCAGGGCCTCTTGGGCTTGGAGATAGCCAGTAACTCAATAAATGAGAGTGACCTAAGAGGGTCAGCCACCTTCATCTCTCAAGATTGCTGCCTTTAGAAATGTACAAATGTGGAAAAGCAGGGCAATCGTGGCTAAACCATTTGATATTTCCAGTGAATCCAAGAATCTGAGCTGTTTGCTGCAAGCTCCTAATTATTATATATTGGCAACTCTCCTAACAGATCTATGCGGTCATTAGAGTTAAAGATGTCACTTTTCCTCCGCGGCAGATAATCCATAAAATCACAGAGACACTCATACAAAGCAGGAGACAGAATGTCTTTCCATGCAGTTGTATAAACATCCTAGGTCCTTTTAAGTTTCTCACACAGGTGCAGTGATGGTATCACCTGTTTGGAGTGAAAATGCCATCACTCGGGAGTCTTTCATCAGGTTCCTCACCAGGTATTAGTAACTGGCAGAACTCTGTGCCACCTCCAAGTGGTCTAAAGCAAGACAGCTAAGGTCAATTTCCCAGCCCTGGCATTCCTCAATGGCACTGGCCTCAGGCCTGCCTGAGGCATATTTTAGTAGTAACTAACTAGATTGTGTTTAATCGCTGTATGAATCGACACTATGCACACTACAGTCACGTCTTTGCCTCTGATGTAGAGTGAGAAAATAGACCCCAGCAGGAATGCTTCACATCTAAAGAATAAACAAATGAAGAGCCGTCATTGAATGGATAGTAGTTATGAAGAGAGGTCAAACAAAAGTGAAATGAGGGACAGAGTGAGGGTTAATTTATTACTGATCTATTCTGTTTCATTTTGAAAATGAAAGAATTGGAAAAGGAATAGAGAGCAAATTCTTAAACAAAACAAAATTCTTAAGATGTTGGAAGAATCCAGAAAGAGATCATAAGATTGCTATAGATTTAATGTTTAAACCGACATCTCCATGGGGTGGGATTTGAGATGGGAGTTTGGAAGGTAATTATGTCTTGAAAGCAGAGTGTTCTTGAATGGCTTTAATACTCTTGTGAAAGAGACCTCAAAAAGCTTCCTAACCCCTTCCACCATGCGAAAGGTGTCCATGAACCAAAGAACAGGACCTCACCAGGCATCAACTCTGATGGCTTCTTGATTTCTGATTCCCAGCCTCCAGAATGGTGAGAAATTAGTTTCCGTGTTTTCTAAGCTACCACATTGGTAGTTTCTAAAGTTCCAAACAGAGTAAGGCATGGAGTGACATTACAGAGTGAAGTTAACTGAAAGGTAAGACACTTCACCTTCCGAAGCAGAAAAGGGTTGTCTACATTAGAAGTATGGGAAAATATCTGAATTTATAGTTCTACTTATTCTACTTTATTTGTAGATGGTAGTCAATGCTGAGAATGAGGAACATATGTGCAGATTAAAATAATGAATATGATAGCTGACATAATTAAACTACTAATTTCTTTTAGTTAATTGAAGAGATTGGTCTGTGCTTATATTGGTTGATCAATTTTGCATGCCTATATCTTGTAATCTGAGCAACTACTTTGTTTTTTTTTTAATTTATTTAGAAAGAAAAAAAAACAACCAAACAAAACAGAAAAAAGGGTAGAAACAATACAGAATTCCAAAGGAAAAAAAGAAAAGAACAACAACAACAACAACCACAAAACCACTAAGAAATCACTAGTTGATAAGTTACATACTGTCATCTTGGAAATAGTTGTTCAAGTTACAAAATTAAAGCATACAAAGTAGACATTCAAACAGTGAGACTATTAACAGTTCTGCTCAACAATCTAACAAAAACAGTAGTATGGTCATCTATCTTCTACACTTAAACATACATGCAGTTATATCCTTTAGAGCACTGTCTTTTGAACAACTGCTTTGAAGACAATAATATGCAGAATAGTAACCACTGTTAACTTCCTATTACCCTGTTTTGAAATTTGCATGATTGTTTTTATTTTTTGTCTCTCTTTAAAATAAACATGTTACAGTATTGAGAACATCAAAATTTGGAATTACCACTGAATATTGTTAAAATTACAAAAATAAAACAAAGATTTTGCAGAGGTGCGTCAAAAGCTTAGTTAAAAGAATAATAGCTTCACTGAGATCTGATTTACATGACAAACTTGTTTCAAGTGTACAGTTCAGTAATTTTTAGTAAATTCAGAATTGTACAAGCATGGGCACAATCTAATATTACAGCATTTCATAAAAGCCCTTCAAACCCATTGATGTCAGTCTCCACTGCATTGCTCAGCCCTAGCCAACCACTTATGTGCTTTCTATTTCGTAAATTTGCCTTTTTCTGGATATTGTGAACGGGAGAGTTCATATGACAGATGATCTTTTGTCTATGGTTTCATTCACTAAGCATGTTTTTGAGGTTCATGTATATAACTGATCTCAGTAATTTCTCCTTTGTTGCCAAGTGGTAAACTATTGGATGCAATATATTAGACTATTTATCAGTTAACAAAATATTGAATTGTTTCTACTCTTTTAACTTTTCTGAAGAATGCTGTTGTGACCATTTGTGAATAGTCAATATGGAGATATTTATTTTGCTTTTCCTAGATAGATACCTACAGAATGAATATCCAGGGTATGTGATACATTTGTGTTTACTTTTTTATGAAATATCCTGTCTTGCATATTATTCCCACCACAAATGTATAATAATTTGCTTCCTCTTATTCTTATCAAAATTTGCTATTGTCAGAACTTTTTATTCAGTTTTTTATTGAAATTTATATTTAAGCATTTTGTTTTAAATTGTTGTTGTTATTTTGCAGTATGAGGGATCAAATAGAGGTACCCTATCACTAAACTACATTGCCAGCACTATTTGTTTTTCATTTTGAGAAATGTTCTCACAAAGTTGTCCTAGCAAGATTCAAATTTGCAGTCAAATTTGAATTTGCCATAACATCCCTCAGTACTGAGATTACTTCAGTTGTAAATGTTTTTTTTAAAAAATATGTTCTATATACAAGTACTTTAGCTGATAGATGTTACTTGTCTTAGTTACTTTTACTGTTGCTGAGACAAAATACCCAACATCCAAAGTTAAAGGAATAAAAGTCTATTCTGGCTTACAGTTTATAGAGGTTTCAGTTCATAACTGGCTGGCTCCAAGGCAGGTTGGCATGGCAGTGGAACATCACAGAGCAGAAATAGTTCATAGAGGGCAAAGGAGGTCAGTAATGCAGTAGAGTAGCAAGTAGCAGCAACATCATACTTCTTTTATCCCTTCCAGGCTACCTTCCCTTATCCACACCCAGAACTGTGCTAAACCAATCAGTGGCTAAGTAGTAGTCACACACCTTCAATCCCAGCATCACATGAGGGTGAAGCCCCACCTACATGAGGCTTTGAGGAGCACCTCGATCTAAGCCATAACAACACCATTTTATAGCTTTCTAATTTATTAATTAATGGTATGAAACACTGAGTTTTAAATTTTGTTTGTGTTTAATTTATTAATCCTTTTTGTGCTAAGGGTTCTTTACATTACACAAAGCCAAGTAGTTAATGCTTGACATCATGAATTTATAGTATACACAGTCAGTATGTATTTTCTATAGCCTTATTCAGCATCCGGGGTAGAGAAATAGAAAAATATATGACTGAATTGATACAGAATTGAAAATAAACTAATTGAATCAAGTAAGACAAAATTACTTAGAATGTGTTTTAAATGACTGACTGTTGAGTTTAAGCTGAATCAAGTTGGTGGTGAAGCCTATGGTGATTTTAGGCTGTGAGATAAAGGATTCTAAAAGCATTGGTAGTTTAGAAGACCACGTTCACATCTAATAAAGAGAATGAAAGAAATTGGCTATGACCGTAAGGTTTTTGCCAAAAGTAGGTGATAAATTTACATTTGAGAAGTAGAGATTTCCTGGATGACTGGGTCAGTTACAAACTATTGCCTGAGTTACTGAAATAGAAAGATCATAAAACACAATATTTGATTATGTATATAAGGTATGTGATTATCAAGTCTATATGATGGTATAAATCATAGTAAAAAAATATAGTTTCCGAGGTCTATGTTAGATGTTAGATCATGTATCACATATTTACCTATATATCCGCAATTTTCAAACATAAACTAATCAATTTAGCTTTCTTAAAAGTTATTTTCATGTTTAATTATAATTTTAAAAATGCTAAGATATACTATATCATATACATTATATTTGAACTTTACTATTTGGGTTGCTTGTGAAATTACAATACAGGTCCTGAAGTCACAGCTAATCAAAGACTTTCAAAAAACAATAGCGTGTTACTAGTTTACATGCCATATGTTATTAGTCATTGTAGCTATCTCTTCATATATTGAAGGAAAACTACAGGCATATAGTCATAGTGGATGGTTAAGTCAAAAGTTATTACCAATGTGCAGAAATTTAATTGTCCTTATAAAGGAGATCATAGCAAACTCTCATAAAATCATGCAGGTAGTCATTTATAAGGTTTGGAACTTTATTGTTTCTATGCCTATTCCAAACAGAAAAAGTAAAGGCAACCGATTTCTCCTAAGACACCAATCAAATGTCTCAGGGGTCCAGTTCCTTATGCTTGTCACTGGTTTCTGTATACTCTCATACTTTATTTGATTGTGTGTTGATTTGTTCAGTTTAATCACTAACTCTGTGAATTCATGTATTTCAAGGATTTCCTTCATTAGCTTACTGACTTTCTATAGTAATTAAAAGCAAACTCAAAGAAGATTAATAGACTGCAATTGGAATAGATAAAGTAAATATAATCACTTCATCTCATAACCAAAGGGTCTGCCTTTTGGTCTACATTTCTTTGCTCTAAGTAGAGAGAGTCCACTGCAAACTGTTAGGAAAAAAGAACGAGTATTGTTTGATGCCCTCTCATCTTTCCTTTGGCATTCAGCTCACCATTGCCAGCTTGGCAGATGGTGTCTGACTTTTCTCTAAATCTCAGAACTAAATAACCCAGGGTAGTCTTATAAACTTACAAAAGCTTTATATAAAACTCCATGTAGAATTAATGTTACCACAGTAATGCACTGAGTACCTATTTATTACCAAGTACTGTGATCAATCCTGGGGGGGTGCTTAAGGATTTTATATTAAAAGTATATTAGAACAGAGATTGTTAAAACCCAAAGTGCCATTAAAATTCCAAGGATATATAGATAATATCACTAGCCCAAATTGCAGATATATATTTTTTGAAATATCTTTCAGTATATTGGAAACATATGTGTAGGTGGTACTACATGCTGTTAGGACCTCTTTGCAAAACTAGACTTAACATGAAACTTGACCAAAACTGTTCATTTTAGACAATAATTTTTGCAGAACTTTTCCCTGTGTGCTTCTGGTGTGATTTGCTAATAAATCTCATGAAGATGGTAATGATGAGATGGGGGAAGGTAAGGAAGAGAGAATAATAAAAGGTGGTTATAATAAAAATAACTATAGCAGCCATCAGCACAGAGGTCCTAGAATGTGTGGTTGGCATACTTTATTATTTAAGTATATTATTTTACTTTATCTTTGCAACAAAGACACTTTGGTAATAAATGATAATGGCAGGATTTGAATTCATTTTCTCTAATCTTACTATTACTCATAAAATCAATTTAGACAAAGTTTTAATGTGGCTATATTATATTTTCAAATTTCATAATTTAGTATTTCTTTTGATAGTAATAGCATTTTAAGTCAGCTTCAAATCTTTTGATAGATTAGTTCATTATATAATCATAATCTCCTCTACTTCAGATTGTCAATATATATGTAAAAATACAAAACATAACTTTTTACATGTTTTAGAGTTTCCTAATGGCTGGCTAAAATTGTTAATATCAGGAAAGCAAATTATTAGTGTTTGGCTCTTTTATGTATTTGACATCTTGAAATCTAATGTTTGTTAATGTAAGTATTTCTGAAAGTTTCCAAGGAAGAACAAAATTATGAGAATGGGAGAAATATTTTTGGTTTATATACAGAAGACCACTAAGGGTGCTTAATGAGGGAAAAGACCACTTGGACCTTTTTACTGCATTTTTTTCATGAGAAGCAATAAAACAGTAGAGATTAAGCTAGCTAATTTAATAGTTTAATTTGATTTGAGAAGCTGCATCTAGACATGAAACAGTTGAATATTTTTCCCTTCAAGAACTACGAATAAATTCTTTTTTTCATAGGGTAACTAATGGGGTGAGGCATTCCATTTGAGATCATTAAATTGAGGGCTTCCAGCGGGCAGCTGATAAATTCTACATCTATTTCATCTGGCCGCACAAAGTGGGTGGCGTGGATTTATTTATTAATGTCATATGTGCTCCACTTGTACGAATTTTTCTTGTTTGACCTAATTTGTGTTTGAAATGGTTAAAGTTTTTTGCAGTGAGATGAATTTTAACTGTTAATTTTAACTGCTTATATCCTGAATTACGTAGCTGCTTTATCATTGCAAAATTTCTTGTGTTTGCTGAAGAAAGTTCACAGAACATAGACATATAGAAAGCATAAGAAAATAGTCTGCAATCCTTCCATCCCAAAGACAAGCAAGAATATGGCTTCAAGGTGTCTCTTCAGTTTGGGTGTATGATGATATGTACATATGTAATTAATCAGCCCATTACAGTAACAAAATACATGAGGTGACTACCTTTGTAAGAAAAGAGGGTTACTTAGCTGACAGTTTTACAGGTTCAGGGCATGGTGTCTGCATCAGCTTAGTTCCTGTGAGGGCCTCTGCTGTGTCACATCGTGGGGGTGACAAGGGCAGAGCTCGTACAGGAACAAGCCATCACATCTTGACATAGAAAAGCAGAGACATCACTCAAAGCCAGGCTCAGGGTTTTATAGAAACCTTGACAGAACTACAAAGAGTTGCACCAGAATTGCCTTAATCCATTTCAGGGACATCACAGTTGGGATGTGGGGACATAAAGTGATAATGTGGAAAACACATAGTGAAGTCCCCAGCTTTTCTCCTTATATAGAGCTTATAATCTTGGCAATCTAGGATAATTGAATCCATCTTATCAAAGACATCATTACTGGGGACTGAATAACAATCTTACTGAGTTACATATCTCCAGACCTTAGTTTTTGACACTGGGTCTCCCTAAATCATTAAGTTGTCCATAATTGGCTTCAAGTTGCATCCTCCTGCCTCAGCCTCCCAGAATGCTAAGATTCCCTGTACACTTCCCAAAAATTTTCCATGTGCTTACTGAGTACAAGATCTTAAATTACTATAAACAAAGTACATCAGAAGAAAATATAGGTTTGGGAGATACAATTTAGCATAATTTGCTAGAACATAAGTCTTTAAAATGTTTGGATTCACAGCTTTCTTATTCTATCTAGACTACTAGCTAGTTGTATAAGTCTAAACAAGATGTTTGGGGCTGGGGATTTAGCTCAGCGGCATAAGCACCTGCCTTGCAAGTGCGCAGTCATGAGTTTGATCCCCGGTACCAACAACAACAACAAAAAAAAAACAAGATGTTTAATTTTCTTAGCTTTACTTTTACATGAAAATATGAAGGAAACATTTGCAGTTTCCAGATGTAACAGGCCTCTTCAGATAGTGAGAGAAAATCATATTAAAATTTGCTTAGGACAAAAAGTTACACATTGTTTGCATAACTGCAAAGTACACAGCTGGGAATTTGGATGTAAATGATACAACAATAGAGAGTTTCCTTTATACTCAGCTTGACTGTATTTTTTTCTATGGATAGGCTTGATTCTCTTCTTACTAGTCTGTACCCTCTCTGTCCTAAATTACTCGAGGTTCAATTCTATGGAGGAAGAACTAAGCTTTTGTGGGATCTGTGTGTGGGGGGGGTCACCTGGCTAAAACAGGTGAGGTTATTTCTACCTCCTGAACCAATCAAGACCAAAGAAGAACTTTCCTGAAATCCTTACTTGTTAGCATGCTTATTTTATGAAACTACTAGTGCACTTTATCTATCCCACATCCCTACTTGTTCTAAATGCAGGCATCCTAGTTCCTGACAGATTTACCTGGTTTCTTGTCTTGCCTGGCCTCAGAGTTTTCATTCCGAAAGCACTGAGTTGGCTGGGAATGGTGGTACATGCCTGTAATTCCGGCACTCTGCAAGGCCAAGGCAAGAGGATCCAAGTTCTCAAGCTTAGCCTGGGAAATTTAGGAAGCTCTGTCTCAAAAAAGGGCCGGGGATTTAGCTCAGTGTGAAGGCCCTGATTTGAATCCCTAGGCCCACAAACAAGAAAACAAGATAAACAAATAAATACCCTAAATTATCGGTTGCTGCCCACACCACCCTAAAATTTATACCATATTATTTGTTGTGCCTGGAATCCTGGAATACTAACTCTGTATCCTTTATATTATTCATCCTTAAAGATTCACTCGAGTTGTTGCCTCTGTAAACTCAGCTAAAGTCCTCTTAGCAGGCTCGGTGTCACCTGTCTTATAATTTGTCATGTTACAATTTTCTTCATATATCATTGAAAATATTTATTCTATTTATCTGACTTTATATTCCTAGCATCTAGAACAGGGCCAGATATGCTGCTAATGCCCTATAAAAGTTTATTTGAGTGAATAATTGACATGGTTTCTCTTATATAAAGATGTTTTTTAAACATAGCTATAAAAAGAACCACGTAGACAGGGTATTGACATTTGAAGACATGATAGAGAAGAATTTATTTTTTTTCTCTTTTTATTTATTTTAAAGAGAATAAAACAAAAGAGGACAGAACAAAGCAGATTAAGAACAGAACAACATAAGCAACACAGCACTTTACAAGACACCAGATATTAACAGTTGCTACCGTAATGTCTCTTTCTTTGCAATAGTTGAGCATGGCTTCAAATACAATAATATCAAACATAACAAAATAGTATAAAACCATTCAAAAGAACAAAAGAATTACAGGACATTCTGAACCAAATAACAGAGAATAATCAATGGCTACTATAATCTCTCATTTTCAATAAAAAAATTTGTTTATAGTATCACATATATTAAAATCCCAATAAGATAAAACATGATAAAACCGATGGTAACAGAAGAATAAAGGCATGGTAGGACTTCAAAGCAAGACGATATTAAATCAGCAATGGCTGCCGTAATGTTTTTTTTCTTCAAAACAGCTGTTCATACCATCACACATAATAAAGTCAAACAAAACAAAATAAAACCATTCTAACTGATGAATGAAAACATTAAAAAGCTTCAAAGCTACATAATGGGGATTCATGATTACCATAAAATCTTAGGCACTCTAACCTTTTCTCACACTAGGGAGACTACACAGTATTTACACATGTGAGTTTGTTTTATTTCGCTTATGAGTATGGTCTCAAGTTGCATCCATTTATTTATAAATATCTCAATGTGATCATTCTTTATAGCTGAGTAGTACTCCATTATATAAAAATGCCACAACTTTTAATCCATTCCTCAGTTGATGGGCACTTAGGTTGTTTCCAAGATCTGACTATTACAAATCGTGCTGCTATAAACATGAATGCACATATATCACTGTGGTATGATGTTTTCAGTTCTTCTGGGAATATGCCTAGAAGTGGAATAGCTGGATCAAATGGGACTTCCAATCCCAGCTTTTTGAGGAATCTCCAGACTGACCTCCATAGTGGTTGCACCAGTCTACACTCCCACCAACAGTGTAGAAGAGTTCCTTTTTCCCCACAGCCTCTCAAGCATTAGTTGTTGGTAGTTTTTTTTAATCCTATCCATTCTTTCTGGAGTGAGATGGAATCTCAGTGTGGTTTTAATTTGCATTTCTCTAATGACTAATGAGGATGAACATTTTTTCACGTATTTATTTGCCATTTGTATTTCTTCATTTGAGAACTGTGTATTCATCTCAAGTGCCCATTTTTGGATTGGGTCTTTGAATTTCGGGGGTCTGATTTTTTTAAATTCTTTATAAGTTCTAAAGAGAAGTCCTTTGCCTGAGGGACAGTTCACTAAGATTTTTTTCTCAGTTTGTGTGTTTTCTTTCCACTCTGCTGGAGATCTCTTTTGACAAGCGAGAACAAGAGAAGAATTTATTAAGTGTTAAATTCTTTCTAAGATTATCCATAGCATTGCTACTTGCTTTTGTTTGCTTAAAACAATCTCCCTTTTGTCATAGTGTTCATTATTTCTAAACCTGCCTAGCATCCATTTAAAAATATTTTGACCAAGATGCTTGAACAGAAACTTAAATAGTATAATGGTAAAACATTTGATGGAAATTTTCTTTAAAAATTCTGCTTTCCAAATTTTTGCATTCCATCAAAATAACAAGAAATTCATCTGAGTTTAGAAAACTGAGAGAATAAAACTGTTGACTTCCAAAATTTTTTGCATATTTTATATTAATATTTCAGAAAAATTCAACTGCTATTGTATATGAGCTTTTTCTTAATTTTTCTTTTTTCCCATTCTTTTGTAATATTATTTACTTCATTAATTGTGTAAAATCAGAAAAGTTATTAAAAAAAATTTTGACCAATAAAAATATGGCTACTCCACAAAGTTAACTGATCTTCCAATAATTTAATTTTGAAACCAGAACTGAACTTGGTTTGATTCTTATCTAGGCCAGGGTTCAAGAGATATTTTCTGTATAGTGCCTGATAGTAAACATTTTTAGGCTTTTCATAGAAAGTTGCAAAATCAAGATATCATGTATATACTTAGTGTTAAAAAAAACTGCTAAAAAGTGTTTAAAAAAACACTTTGCCACTAACATTTTTTAATTATTTAAAAATGTAAAAATCATTCTTAGCTCAGAGTTTATGATTTGGACCCAATGCCCAGCTGCCGTTTGCTGATCCTCATTCTGGGTGTGACCTTCTGCCTGTCAGTTTGTTAGAGCTGCTGGAATGAAGTACATATACTACACATTGGGGGACATAAGTAAAAAAAAAACCTTTTTGTCTCGTTTCTAGGAGCTCCTCTCCGATTTTCTTGTAGATGACAATTTTCTCTTCATGTCTTAGCATTGTATTCCTGCATACATTTGTCCATATTTCTCCTTTCTGTAAGGAGAGATCCAGTGGATTAGGGCCCATCCTAATAAGCTCATTTTAGCTTAATCATCTCTGTAAAGACCTTATCTTCAAATAAAGAAAGATTCTGAGGCATTGGGGGAGGTTCAATATATGATTTTTTAGTGGTACATATTTCACCCTCTAAGATGCTCATTTCTTTTTGTACTGTATCAGACTTGAATCCTGTTACAAGATCAAATAAGAAGTATGAGAGTTGCATGTCACCCTCCATTTTTCTAATTCAAAGCCATAACTTCTCTCTGAGCAACCCTGCAGTGTGGTGACAGACAAATAGAACTGTACCAAGATGACCCTTAGAGACCCGCTGCCCCCGCCCTGCAAACACCCAGAAGATATCACCTGCACGGTATCAATCAACTGCATGCTTAACTGGCCATGTAACGTGGCAGCAGCAGCATGTAGAAACATCAAATTATGAGAAAAAACATTTTGATCATATGTCTAACAAATATTTTGTCCATTTTTAACAGTGTTTTCTGTGATTCCATAAATAGATCAAGAGGGGTGTCATACATAAATATACCCTCCTGTATCCAAGCAGCACTCAGAATTGACTGTAAAGTAAAACTGTCATTTGAAATCTCCAGCTGGGAGCATGCTTTGGTGTTAGCAAGTGTCCTACCTTCTACAGCTAGGACTGTCACAGCATGCAGTGCTCATGTGCCATTGAGCCTTGCATCCAGTACGAGTTCAGTACAAGAATTCTGAAGAGATCTTTTGTTACCTTTAACTAAAAAATGGGAAGGTTTAAGGTATAAAGACAGATTTATAGTTCAGTTGCCTGAAACTGCCTTTGGAAAAATGAGTTTATAGCTACTAATATTGAAAGGAATTTGCCTCAAAACAAAGCTTAATTTTGCTTATCTCTGAAGTTTTATTAGACATTCATTATTTTCATTTTTAGCCAGCCATAGACAGTACTTTTTTGGTGTTTGTTATTTAATATTAGTGTCTCCTTCATACCGATGGACTTACTTTAATATTGTCATTACAAATATTATGACATAGGATCAAATATGTGATATTTAAAATTTTTCATTATACTAAAACACTGCTATTGTTGTTCCTCAAAATACTCACTCTAAACACACTTAGCCAATCATTCTTGCAACCTTAGGAAGGAGTTCTGAAGTCTTTTTCTGAGTGTCTGTAGTTCTACTTTCATCATCATTTTAGCTTTTGGGGGAAAGCCAGAAGTCACAATGGCAGATGTGATGAATAAGGTCGATGAGGAGACCTGATAATATTTTTAGAATCCTAATTTTTCACTGGTTCACACTCAGTAGAAGCATTCACTACTGTATTTTTGATCATATCACATAAAGTCACTGACAAAAGAGAACTTGAAGAACTTCTTCCGAAAGTGGCAAAAATGATCAGGTAAGTGTGTTTGAAACGAGAACAGAATTTCGAGGAAGAATAATGGAGTGTGTCTTTACTGTAATGATTGTGTTTTTTTCCCTTAAAAATTTCCCATTTAATTTGATTATCCTTTGTATAACATAATTTGCAAAAAATACAACAAAAAATACAATTCTCTTTTCATTTTCACTGAAGAAAGTGTTAGTCAGAAATTATTTAATTCTCTAAAACTCTCACCTCTTTACAGATAACTAAATAATTACAAAAAGTGAGGTTTCTTTAACTGATCTTATGTGTCTACAGTCGTACTGTGTCCAAGGAGAGCACCATAGGAGCGTCAGGTCCACCTGGTCACCGGGAGAATTTCTACCAACTGCACCCATTAACAAAAGTGGCCACGCTCTGCACTGCAGAGGGCGGTAGAGACATGGAAGGTGGCTTTTCTTTGTCAAATGCACTGTATGACAGATGCTCTTCCAAGTGCTTAATGTTCATAATTAAAGACATTGCACTTTGTATTTTGCAAATGAAGTAAGTGTAGCATGGAGAGTTAGTATGTTTATCATTCTCCATGTACTTTCTTCATCTTTCAATACCTTCTCATCTGATTTCCTTTCCCCCCCTACAAAACCCTCATTCTGTTGACAATAGAACCTCAAATTGTAACCAGATGGACATTCTTAAATCTGACATTTTGGACTAGAATAGTTTGAAGAAAGGGTATGATTTACAATTTTTTAAATGTAAAAGTATCACTCTGATAGTAGGTATTCACATGGTATAAAATATAAGGAAAATCCAAAGGCCAGTTGAAAGCGGCAGATCAGAATATCATATCCTCTTAGCAAGGAAACAGCAGAGGCATAACAGGCATCCTTCTTTTCATTTTCAAAGATCAATGCGAATGCTTTTGTACGATTAAGTTGTCTGTGTGGCATGCAGAGTGAGGCTTAAATTAACTTTTCAATGTTTTCTACCTTGAAACAGCCTTTTAAAATAAATTTTGCTTGCATAAATGTTCTGTGGATGAAAGGCTTAATCACCATTCTTTAAGAGAAATTCTTTTCTTATCATTTTTATTCCATTGTTATTATAATTACAGCAACCCATTAACTCAGTAGGTGTCAGTATTGATTGTGACTTTTAGATTTCACTTTTTCCCATTATAGGTTAGTTTCTATCTAAAATAGGTATAAGTCTTGATTGGTGGCTACTTCGGAGTTTCTCCAAGGTATCAGACCAATTACTCGTAGTAGTATAATGGTGCTCAAATTGATAGTGGTAGTTACAAGGTACCCTGGACTTTCCCCTTGCTGTGATGCTCTGTTCTGCAGAATACAATAACGTGTGCAGTCTTCAATGCAGAATCAATCATGAAAGTCAAGTGCATGCTGCAGGTATAATCAGCACCGTCTAATTATCTGAAACTTGTTTATCTTACAACTTTATGTAGCTGAGCACATGCTTCTGATAACAAATAGGCTAATTCCAAATCCTACTAACCAAAGGCAATTTAGGAGTCGTAAATGGAGTCTGTTATGTTTTGGAGAATTTTTATTTATGAGACAAACTAGCAGGTGTGAAAATAAAAGGCAATAAGAAGGCAATAATGAAGTCAGAATTTTTTGGAGGGGAGAAAAACTTATCCGGCTGTGTGAGACTTTGTACAATATGGTGTGAAGCATTAGCTACTTATATTGCTGTAATATATAGGGATGTTTCTAACATCTTGAGTGTATAGTATTATATTAGGGGAGAGTAAAGTTGATTTTTCAGATTTGTAGGAACATTCTTAAAGCCTCACGGTCAACGTCAACATACACTCAGGCCTCTTATTAAGAGGCTAAGGCTAAGACAAGGATAATCAACCTAATAGTTCAGTCCAGGTGCTGATTTTGGTATTCAGCACAGATTGAGAATCCCAAGATGCACAAATGACAGGAAAGTAGGACTTTCTGTTCTTCTGCTCCTCAGCTTAGGTCTGCTGTCCACCTTGCTGTGTCTCTTGCACACTGTCATCATTGACTCTCATTGTCTCTTTTGCTTTCTTCTCTATTAAAACACTGAAGCTATTTGATTACATAGGATTCCTAGTAAGGGAAATATAGAAAAAAAAAGGAGGCTTTTTTGAGGCTGTGTTATGCTCTCTATGTAAAATTATGTTTCTTGTTTTTCCAAGAGAACGGTGCGTGGCTATGAGTTCCCCCTGGAGCCAGGAGCCCGGAGTTCTGAGCTGCGCAGTCACCTCCCCCTTGCCCTTTTTAACCCACACTGTTTGTTTTTGCCTCTACTGACCACACAAAGATAGTCTTGCATTATAAAATGCCAAACTAGGTGCTGGGGGTTTAGCTCAGTGGCACAAACACCTGCCTAGCAAGCATGAGATTGTGAGTTCAATCTCTGCTACCAAAAAAAAAAAAAGATATAAAATGTCAAACTTTCTAAAAAATGTAATTGTTCTTTAGATCATTTCCTGGGCACTGTTTGCTATATCTCATTTCTTGGCCTATTCACTTTCTTAAATTTGTCTTATTTATGTCAATTTAATGAACTTTTTTGGAAAATATTTGTGCCCATGTTTTCTAAAAGTTGCCGGTCAGATCAATGAAGTAATCTTTTCTGTCACATTTTAACTTGTGGGTAGGGTACTAAGTTACATGTTGAATATTTTGATTTTTTTAAGCCTGCTGTGTGTGATTTCTGAAAGCCTTGTTAAGCAAAACAGTATGACGGTCTGGTTTCCCACACGGAGCGTTTTACTAGCAGATGTGTGATTAACAAATTGAGTTTTCACATATATCGATTTATTTTAAGACAAAAATGTTATTCCCACTACTCATACTCATATTCCCAGTAAAGTATAGTTTTGTAATCCTTATTTAAACTCCATTTTCTGTACTTTTCCAATACTTGTGTCTCGCACTATGAATCTTAGAACTCAAGGTCCACTGTCAGTTAAATTGCCTCTGTTAGTAATCTGTTCTTGTTACACACAGTTATCTTCTCTTCACTGAAGCCTGGCTCTCCTCTGAAGTCTGCTGTCCCTGCAGCCCTTCCCCATACACTTTTGTGCCTGGGCCTGGATGGCTTGCTGTCCCTCTCCACCTTTGCTAAAACTGACCTGAATCCAGACCTAATCTAAACCACCTAGTACCCTTCCTTGTTTTGCTCGCTACAATAATTGTGTCTGTCTTTCTCTGTGACTCGAGTTGCATGCTCCTTGACTTTTGTTCATTTCCTAACACTATTCTTACAATTTCTCCAGCTATCTGTGTGCAAATAGTCTGGTTCCTAGGTTCATGACACCCTATTCCTCAATTCTATCATACACTCCCACTACCACCTTAGAACTTGTTTAAATGAAATTTCACCCCTTCATTAAAGTAATCTTGCCTATAATAATCTCTAGCCACTACCTCTATTTTTCTAGTTTGTACCTTGTATTATCTTTGCGCCAAGTATAATAACTCTTGACAAGAACTGACAGCCCATTATCACCCACTTGTAAGAAATCTAAACCTTGCTGTATCCTCATATTCTGCCTTGTACCAGTTAGCTTCTGTGATCTATCAAAAATAAAAAAGTCCACCCTTTATTGGCTACTCCTTCCACTCATACACCCTTTTGTCCCGTTGCTTATTTAAGTAGCAAAACCTCACTTTAACCTTTAATTAAATGAAACATTATTTTTTCTAATTTACTTTTGCCCACTAAATATGCTTGGAGAAAACACCTTGAAAATCCCTCAGACTGATTTCATAGTAAATTCATGAGTATATCAAGTGAACAACTAATGCACCCCAAAATCTACTGTTTACTTGGCCATTCCCTCTTTTATTATTTTAACAAGTAATTCACAAATCTTCTTTGTCTTGTCCTTAGACCTCTAATACCTCCTCCCTATTCTTAGCATGCTTATTATTTCCCTGGGAAAATGGAAGCTATCCAAATGTGTATCAGCACTCCAGTTACCTTCCTATTTACAGGTTACCCTGAGATTAGCCTTACCACCTGCCTCTCTGTGTGTCCTGTCTCTGCTTCTGCCCCAAGTTAAACATTCCTTTATACATTAGATGCCGTCCTCTCTCTGGGGTCACAATCATACCTCAAGTATTTGTAAACTGTCCAGGGTCATGTTTTTACTCCATCAGCAAGTGCATAAATATACTGAAGGGCCTCTTTTACTGTGAGCAAAATAAAACAAATGCCATGCCCTCATTCTGTGTTGTCCTTTAGCCACCAGCTTTTTCTCTTTTTCTTTTTACAGTAAAAACATTGGAACGAATTTTCACATGTTTATATCAATTCCTCTTTTCCTGGGCCAGGGATTTAGCTTAGTGGCTTAAGTGCCTGCCTGGCAAGCGCGAGGTCGTGAGTTCGATCCCCGGTACCAAAAAAAAAAAAAATTCCTCTTTTCCTGTTGCTTTTGAATTCACTCCATATAGTCTTTTGCCATAACACTCTTCCAGAACTGTTCTTACTAAGCTAATCAGCGTTAAAATTCACAATGGCTTTGATTTCTATCAAATTCTATACATGGTGCTAAATCCAGTGAGCAATTCTCATTCCTCTTCTGAGACTTGAACTATTAGTGTTATTTGATGTGACTACTTGGTTCTGAGCCCTTTTTTAAATTTTCAAAATGCATTTTATTATCATTGTTAGTTTTTTGGAGAACCATTTATGATATTTGATGAGGAGAGTGAAATGATCAAATTTCAACTGAAGAAGAGTTGTCTTGATAGAACAGAAATGAGAAAAGATATGCAAAAGCCAAGAAAGCACCAAAAGCTGGGAAATAGCATTGTTAGGGTAGCGGTCCTGCAATAATAGATGGACAATGTATTACAAACATAAAATTAAATGCATCTGATTTGATTTTATATCAAAGTAAGAGAGGACAAAATCCTGTTTTTGTAGTAACAACTGTCAGTGTCTTAGAATAACAAGCACTTATTCTTTGTTTATGTTACATGGCCATGGGTGCATCATGTGCTGTGATTTGCCTTTCCCTGTTTGTGAACATTAATACTATTCATCGTAGTACTCACACTAGTTTCTAGCCTCCTAGTAGTGATTGACATTAGTGTCTATCCTATCCTTCTAAAGTGATTATGAAAATGATCGTCAAAAATAGAAGATCTAGTAAAAAATGTTACATTTGTGAAGAAAAAAGAAAAAGACGATGGATTCAGTGAGAAGCATATTGTGTGTAGGCTGAACACCCAGCAAGCGATGTCAGGCAGGCAGTCTGAAATGTAAAATTGGTACTTAGGGAAAAGGTCAAGGCTGAAGATTTTGAATAGCTCCAAGAACAGATCCGTTAGGAACACATCTTGGCAAAGAAGATCAAGAGAAGCAACTATGAGAAATTGAGTTCAGAAGCTCAACGCTGAGTAAAATGTAACTTGATAAAAATGTAAATTGGTGACCCAATTACTATAAAATTACCAAGACTCATTCAGCAGTGGATTCTGAGTTTCTTAATTAATCAAAGAGATGAGATGGCATAGAAATGAAAAGCAGGAACTAGGGACTCCCAAGAATCGGGCCACCTTCCTGCTTAGCCATTTTGTAACTGTTGGGCAAGACTGGGTTTGTTACTTGGCTTTTGGCTACAAGACTGTTTGCTCCTCTGCACAATATTAATAGTAGCATTTGTTTTTATGTAATTGTTGAGAGATTAAGTGATATTATGTATAGAAAATGTTCAAACAGTCCTTAGCTCATTTTTAAGACAACTAGTAAAAGTAGAGGTGATAACGGAATTACAGAAAATATGAACTGTAGCTTTGTTTACCTTTCTTGAAGCACATGTTTCTTATTTACTAGTGTTAAAAATTCTATTGACAACTTAATACCAGTGTTTTGGATACTTATTTTTAGCCATTTACATGAAAATGCAAATAGGAATCAAATACAATTATAAAATGCATACAATACTTTGAGTGATAACATATTTATTTCTCAAATCATTGCACCCAAATGCTCTATTCTTGACACTTGTAAGAGTATGACTAGTGATGTACATATTTATTGCTACCAGTGTTATTTTATCACAATAAAATTCTGAAAGGCTATTTGGACAATGTTGTTGATACTACTTTCAGCCTCTTAAATTTTTATGCTCAAGGAGGAACCAGATGGTAATGAACACTGTTCACAAAGAGATTAATCATTGCTGAGAAATGATTCATTTGGTTTGAACTCATAAATGAAAGGAAACCTTGACAATTGGCTAGAATTTAAAACTTGGAAAGATATATATATCCAACTACCAGATTTTTGCAGCCTACTTGAGGCCCATAATTACTTTGAATTTTTTTTTCTTTGTTTTTTAACAGTAGCAAGGTTTTATTAAAGGTAGGAAAACAGGTTCTTCAGAACAAGTTTGGGCCAAATTAAAGTACAAAAAGAAATAGAGCCTATGGTGTGAGGGTGGGCCAGCATGCAGAAGGAACGCAATGATCCTTTCTTCTGTTTTCAACACTTTCTCTTATGATATTTCATTATCTATGTTTTACTGGTCATCTCATATTCTAGGAAAAAAGATTTAATGAATATTTCCTTTATAACATCAACTTTTTTTTATTTTTGAATTGAGCACCTAAGAAGGCTTAAACATTGTCAGTGAAACAATATGTGTTCTAAGGCCTGTAGCCCACATTGCTCTTTTATGCTATCTTGTGGTTTTCCTGTCAAATTTGTTTGGTGTTTATTTTTGTTAAGTCACTATCCATTTGTTAGGCTGCAGGGCTGATTAAAACTCAGACATCCATGTGAGGTTTACAGATGTTGTAGAATTATAGAAAACTAACTTCAGGTCTGGCAGTGATTTTCTAAAAATGGTTCTGTTGATCTCATAGAAAGCGAGGATTTCTTTCCTAAGCTGCCAAGATACATAAATCTTCTATAAAGCTGCTTTTGTAACAGACCTCGATGTGTATGAGCTAATTCTAGAAATCAGACTTATAGCTGAAAACCTATACCCTTAGGGAAGATTAAACATTATGTTGGTGACCACATGTTCTTCTTTACTGAGTTCTTCTGTACTGAGCAGAGTGCTTGGAAGATCCTTCACCAATTAAGAAGAAACTCAGAAATATCTAGATGTTACCAAAGTAAACTTCTGGAAATTGCAGTGAAAGAGAGAAATGGGTGTTTAAAAGGTGGGCGGTAATCTGAACAGGATTTAACATTTGGTTTTATGTTGACTCTTTAAAAAAGTCTATGACAGGAGTATTAGTGGGTGGCAAAGTAATATAAGAAAGGCAAGATCACTATTATTATAAAGTGTAAGGTCTTATATCTTTGTCCTTTGTAAAAAACTAATAGTAATGATGATATTCTAGTACTAAAATTAATTGTTTATTTTGATTTTTTCTTTTGCATATACTGAGTGTTTTTAAATTTACACGGCTGGCTAATTATTTTTACTGCTTTATGGATATTTTGTATTTAAATAAGAATCTATTTAATTGCCCTTAACCAAGAATTTACTTGCCCTTATTCCATAGATGAACTGTTAATATTAGAGGAAATTTAATATTACACATCAATGTACTTAATATAAATTATTATTAGCAAAAGTAGCATCACAAAAATGCTAAGTAAAAAAATCCTCACCTCACTTCTTTTTTTTAAATTTTTTTTTAAATTTTATTTTAAAAGGGAGTAAAATTAAACACAACAAAACAGAATAGAATGGGACATAAGAAAGCATAAATTTCAAAGCTAGACAACCAGAGATCTTCACTATCTGTCATATTCTCTTGTTTTCTTCCAAATGGTTGTCCTTATCTTTGCATATGTCGAGCTCATACTAAATACATAGCCAATCTTTTCACAAGATGTGTAGTTCACTGGCTCCCACTTGCTAAGCAGGGGGAGGTGGGGGGACACGGCATGGGGGACAGGATGACATGAGATGTCTGATTCTCAGCCCACACGCAGGCAGGATCACAGTCGTCCCCCAGAGATGGGAAGAGTTCCCTGTTCTCCCAGCACCCCAAGTCAACTGCAGCGTGCAGGTCCCCATGTGCCAGGGTCTCTCTCCTTCAGGCCACCAAAAGTCTGCCACACTCTCAGCCGCCCCCAGAGAGGGGGGGAGTTCCTTGTTCTCCTGGCACCCAAGTCAACCACATGGTGCAGGTCCCGATGTGCCAGGGTCTGTCTCCTTCGGGCTGCCGAAAGTCTGCCACACTCTCAGCTGCCCCCCAGAGAGGGGAGGAGCTCCTTTTGCTCCCGGCACCCTGAATCAACCTCACTGTGCAGGTCCCGATGTGCCAGGGTCTCTCTCTTGCAGGCCCCCTAAAGTCCGCCATACTCACCTGCTATTTCTTTCTGATGAATTGACCATTCCATTTCCAAAGTTCTGAAATGGCCAAGAGACCACAGAAAGAATTCTCTTTAGGCTCCTCTTTGAAAGCAGCAGCTACAGTGATTTGCTGGCCTTGCTTCAGGGCCACTCACTTCTAAACATAATTCATGCTAAACTTTTTTCCAGTCTTTTTTGTTATATATATTTTTGCCTGTATAACACCATAAAAAGTTCATTCATTTGTATATGCTTCTTATTCACTTATCATGGATGTCTTTTTATAATTATAGTTAGCCATGAACTATATTGAGTATATAATTCATATAACATAGAAATTATATTAAATGAATTAATGGTTATGAAATTTATAGAGTCAAATAAGTTCATAATGGACATAAATAAAATCTGACATGTTAAAATATAAAATTTGTTCATTCATTGTTTTTTCACTCTTTCCTATAAAAAATGAAACACTATAAAGTGTGTTAGTGGATTATCACGAAGATGTCATCATGTGAACTAGGTGGACGAGAAGGGAAGACCCACAGATCACACTAATTTTGCAACTTATCTTTTTTATTTCATTTTCAACACTTTGCTGAAATGTGCAATCATATAAATTCACAGGTAATGCTAGTAGTATCTGCATTAGAAGGGAAAATCTTGAGATCTTCATCCCACTTCCTTCTCTATTTGTCCTCTTCTCAAGAGAAGCACAGGAAGCAATTAAGTTACAATACGTCAACTTCTAAAGTTCTAGTAAGTGCTACTACTCTTATGATTACCACAGTGCTCTAGGTCTCACTTCTCAGACAGGGGCTACATATATTTGCAGGCGTCTTCAGAGAATTTGTAGATGGGGTACTCACCCAGAATCTGAGCACATTAGCAAGAAAGTAGCTGTGTATCCCTCATCTCTGGAAACATAGCAAATACTTACGCATATTCAAAACCCTCACACATCTCTTATTAGCATTTGAATTTGTAGTTTTGGCCTTTAACCAAAACTGAAATTCATCGCTAGTATTTGCTCATTCATCTCAGCATTTGGAGTTATGACTGAATTCTATTCTCCATGTATTGTGAAATCAGAACATTAGAGGTGTTCATGCATTGTGGTCTGTTGGCAAATATGGCAGGTCAGGTACTCTATACAAGCTGGTGTCTTTGCTAGCCATCAACATTATGGTTCTTCCCTAGTAACATCCTTTCCCCAAGCTCCACCCACCGAAAACAACTTACAGAACTCTACTCAATTATCAGCTGAGTTCTTTTCTTTCTGATTATAATTATAGTAGGAAAATTAACCTATACAAGTGACACAAGTAAGGAAGAAATAAATACTAAGTCATATACTAAGATTATGATTAGTATATCATACTAAGCATTCGGATGAACATTTCAACATATGTTAAATAAACACAATTGTAATATGGAAAGAAGCAAGGCAATTTGACTTGGTTAAACAAGCATATTGGTATTTCTGATTTATCAAAAAATTAACCCATAAGTCGTATTAATACTTAGGTTTGTCTGTGAAAAATTTCATTCCAGTTTTTGTTAGCTTAGATGATTATTTTGTGTTTTACTTCTGTAAAACTTGACATTTTTGTCTAGTCTGAATGTAATAATAACTTAGAACTAGAAATGTTACTGGGCCTATGCAGTTATATTGAGATACAAGGTGTTTTATGGGTGGTTAGGTCCGTCCCCCACCTCATTGTATCTGTGTTGACACTTGTGATCCCTGCATTCCTCTTTCCTACCTGGCAGTACTTCCTTAGACACTGCTGTAACCACTAACCAAGAACCGGTTTATGTCTCAGTGTCCCAGTGTGTGCATCCCGTTCCATCTTCCATTCTTCTTCAGTCAAAGTCTGAATTTCCATCTGTGGTTTTGTATTCTTTTCTCCATGGAGTCAGCATTACTTACCACTCAAACTGGAGTTTGATTTCTTTCTTTTCCACTCTTCACTAACTTTTATAATCTTGTTTGTGTATTTTTGTTTCAATGAACCTCTATCATCATTTTTCAAAAATATAAACATTATAGACCTTATTTCTCTACATATTTTGTATCTTCACTGTATCCTGCATCAACATAAGATCGTTTAAAATGAACTTATATACATACTTCTTTGAACCCAGTACTATAATAAATTAGTGTGCATGGTATACTTTTAGGCAGCAGAAAATTCAAAATTGTTAGGGAATGTATCTAAGATTCTAGTATGAGGCTGTTTGAATTTAAAGTGCTTGATATTACTATTAACTCTATTAGCTGACTATGCTTTTTATAAATTTTACCTTAGATGATTCCAGGTTGTTAGATTAATAATAAATTACTGAACTTTTGCAAGTATCTTCTAATAGTCATAGTACTGTGGACATCAAACAAACATATGTTGTTGATATATTGTGAACTCTATTATAATGCAACCCTGGACATTTCTTTTGTAGGTTGTGCTTAAAATTGCCAACACATATATTTTTTAAAGTTTTTGTAGAACAAAAATTGCTATAGTTGACACATCATACATCTGTCTATGTGACCTATCTTTAAAGTTCTTTTAAAAAGCTACTATAGTAGTTGCTTTCATATTTCTAAAATTCACTGACTACAAAGATAAAAGTCAGAAAGATGTGAAAATTCTATAACAGGCTTTTCAAGAGATCTTTCCTTTCACTTCCAAACTCTAACAATAAAATGAAAAATGGATGGCATTTTACAAAGTGTCAGAACTATTTCTGTGCTGTGTGTGAATATATCTAACCAGACACAAACTTTAACGTTTTACTCTACTAATATATTGGGTAATGGCATAACTGTAAAGTGTGTAGCTTACCTTTTAATATGCCGTTTGGAAATAAAACAGATTATTAACATAACTAAATGGTGAAGATAAGATATCTGTGTGAAGCATCAATAACGTAAGAATAATATCAAATGATTTTATTTTTCTGAGATTAAAACTTTTTCTGAGATATTTTCTGAGATTAAAACTTAATTGAATATAGTAATAGTAGTAATTAAAACTTCTTAAGTTGTAAACTTTTATCAACTTAAATTTGACTTTAGAATAAGGTTATAATGGATCCCTTGAGCATGAATTATTGACTGTATCTGGCTAACATATATATTTCTGACTAATATTGACAGTTTTAAATGTAGAAAGTTACAAGTTCAGGAACTGATTCTATGATAATTCCCTATTAGTATGTTCACCACACAAAAATCTTAATTTAAGATAAATATTCACTAAAATATATTAATAAGGATGTAGGCTATAATTTATCCATAAATGGCTATATTTCTTGTTTCTCTTTTTGCTTTTTTTATTTCCATACTAAAACCTACAAGGAATATGTAGAATAATTATCATATTCAATTTATTCTTTAAGTAGCAGTTATTGCAAATTGCAGTTGTGATAATGGAAAGGGAGAAAATGATAATTTAATTCTCCTAATATTTTTAGCCCATAGAGTTCATTCATTATTCATTAAGTGAAATTCTACATCTCTTATATCCAGCACCAAGGATTCAGTAATGCACAAGACGAACTAAGACACAGATGTCCTATGGCCTAGATTCTTGCAGCATTTCTTGAATATTTGGAAAAGTTACATTTCAGTTAAGTGCTATTTTAAGTAACATAGCAAATAGATAGATGTCTGTGCAATGTGACAGAAAAAGGCAGGAGAGGCCGGGTGAAGCTAGCCTCACTTGAAAATTTCAACTAATATTCATGGAGTGCCATAGTATATACAAGAATACATCTTTTATCAATTTTTACTTTCATTAATACATTTGAATAGTACACAATGATTGCATTGATCATGGGGAGTTTTCTGTGTACATAATAAATCTTGATTATTTTTTCATCCCCTCTCACTCTCATTTCTTCCCCTTCCTCTATCTCTTGGTCCATTTCTCTTTTGCAAAATATCTGTCTCCTTTATCCTGTTATGTGCCTTTTCCCCTTTATTTATTGAAATAATAGATCTTTAAATAAATAGTCTTTCTTGTTAAGGTCATTTATAACACCAAACAAAACATCATTTTATTCTTTAAAAGTATTCATTATTTCTAAACTATTTAATTCATATTGTTGATCGATAAGCCAAGTTCTAAGGCATTTTAGATCAAGGGATGTAGACATTTGTTTCTTCCTATCACAAAGCACAGAACAATATATTTACCAGGCTTTCAAATATTAAATGTTGGCCAAACTCAAAGTTAAATTCTGTGGAGAAACTTGTCAAACCATATATATTTTCTGTAGTAATTTTAATTTGATGAAATCTTGAATGGCTAGACTTTGTTTTCTTGGTCTTTGTAGGTCCAGTAAATATCTAGCAAATCCTTGGAATGTGAATGAACAAATGAAAGATGATTCCTTTATGATGGGGAATACAAATCACCAGATAGCTTTTTCAAATTTCTGTGGCTAAATTTGTGACTGCTTTTTGTAGAAACAGACAAATTCAGGTATCACTTTTAAATAATACATGTTTACTTTTCTGTGATTTGATTTGAAATAGATTAAAATTAAGCGTTTCATGATTAACTAACTTTCTTATTCTGTAATAATCATGAGTTAGTACAGAGCCTGAAATATAGAGGATCTTCATTAAATTATGGAGTAAAAGAACAGCAGAGGGGCCATCTTAGGATTTAGTTACAAAATCAAAAGTGCTCTGAAATCTTGTGACATAGGAAGTTATAATCAAAATAATACAGCAAATCCAGGCACACATTTTGGAAATGAAACACATGTTATAAGATTTTCTTATAATTCCAGGGTTATAGCTTAGCGGCACAGTGCCTGCCTGGCAAGCATGAGGTCATGATTTGGATTCTCGGTACAACAACAACAGCAACAACAACAAATTTGCTTATCCAGCAGAAAGGTGGGAATGACTAGAGATCGTAAGGTCTCTGCTTCGTTTGGGAAAAATGAATGGAATCTTAACACAAAATAAAACTCAGCTGCATATTAAGCAGAAAGTCAAAACCTTAGAAAGGTAGAAATTAAATGTACATAATTCCTTTTGCTAGTAAACTTTGTTTCTTCTTCAAAGTCATGTTCAATTTTTACATTTAAGAGATATATTGATCCCAAAAGACTGTGGAGAGACAATTTTTTAAAATTACTTTTATTTTTATTCCACCTTTATTTTGTTTTGGGGGTTTTTTTTTGGGGGGGGGTGATGCCAGGGATAAAACTTACGACCTTGTGCTTGCCAGGCAGGCACTTATGCTGCTGAGCTAAATCCCCAGACTCCTCCACCTTTATTTTGGATAATTTTTGAATTATCATCTTTGAAATAAGTGGAGAATTACATATTCATTTCATGTGTGTCTTCTTTTGGGAGTTTATATAAAATCATTGACGAAGTAATTGTTGCAAAGAGTTGAGGCAGGTGAAAGTTTCCTTCTAGCAGAAAGCTATGATATCTTCTTGTTCTTTTCATTAAAAGCAATCTAGGAAATACTTTAAATGCCTGAGGTTTACCGTCACATGGAAGTTGTTAATGGATTATTTTTGATTGAAATCATACATGAGATATACAGTAATGATATATTTTAATGACAAGACATGATTAACCTAACCAAAAAGATAGTTTGTTAATCATAAACAATTACTGAGACAATTGCAAATTTAAACATGGAGGATAATTTTTTTTTTTTTTTTTGGTTGTACTGGGGATTGAACTCGCAAACTCATGCTTGCCAGGCAAGTGCTTTTCTACTGAGCTAAATCTGCCCAGCTTTTTTTTTCTTGGAGGATATTAACATTGTTGAATCATTGTGCATGTACTAAAGCATTTAGCCTTTTGAGATCATAATTACAATATTTTACGTATATGTAGTTATAGAATGCATTTTCGTAATTATTTTACAAGTAAAGTCCAAAGAGTATGATAAACACTAAAGATAAAGGAAAGGCAATTTAAATTGCCAGGCTATAAATCTGAAGCACATAATGTTTAAAGTAATATCCTTTTCATCGAAGATATTTAAAAATATGTTATCTTGGTGACATAACTGATATATCATGCAACATTTTACTTTGTCAGTGTACTACAATGACACGATATATGAGACTTTTGTAGCAGAATACCTTGCAAGTTATGTATGTATGTTATGAAGATATTCTAGTTACTGCAAGATAGTAATTGCTGAAAAATGATTTCTAGAAATTCAAACTCAAGTCTTGAAGAAAGAGTGAGAGCAATAGTGGGAAAAAGGGAATCAATAAATATGAACATAAGCAGAGCTGAAACAGTTCTCTATTTGATTTCACCATTCTACTAAGAGTATGTGTCCCAAGGTAAGTATAGATAAAAGAGTTATATTTGTGGAGGTTTTTGAAGCCATAATTTTGTCATATAAGAGACATCTGTTTGATGAACTTTTTCAGGAGAAATGACTTAGCTAAGATGCATAGGAGTTTGGGGAATACAGATAGATAGATAGATAGATAGATAGATAGATAGATAGATTCATATATATGTATATTCCCATAAATATTCATATATATACATATATAGGCAGAATATATTCATGAGATTATGTAGGGTGGAAAATACAGGCTTTGTCTGGGTCAGTGCTTGTATAAGTTTATAAATTAGCCATATATTCACAACTGAGAGGCTGTGTGGCTTAAATCCATGTGATACTTTTTGAAAAGCCATGGTGAATGCAGTTCCAGTCATCCTTCCTTACCTGTGGGCACTTGGCTTCAGGCCTTTCACCCCACGCATACCAAAGCCTGAAGATGCTCAAGTATCTTATATAAAGTTATGTAACATTTTTATATAGCCTGTGATTATCCTCTTGTATACTTTGATTTTTATATTACCAATTACAATATAAATAGGTACTGTACAGTATTATTTAGCCAATAACAGCAAAAATGCTATACATATGCAGATGACATTTTTTTCAATTTTTACCTTTGGTTTAATTTATAGACACAGAACTCACGGATATGGAAAGTCAACTGTATACAAGAATGGTTACTATACATGTTAGCAGTAGTCTTAGAAATAACCTGGGAAATAGGATTATAGGAGTTAGCATGGGCTTTGTATAAATACTTGATGAAATTCATTTTTGGAGCAAACATTTTGACTCATGGTGGCCTGAGAAAAAGTATTACATATATCATGTGCTTGAAGTTTACACAGGGTGGTATTAGACTCAGGAGAGAAAGGCTCAATATTCAAGATCACGATATGAGTCAGATCCCATAGATGTTCCTAACAATTACCTGACTTTCTCTATGCTTCTCAAGTAAAACCTCATTTTTATCTTTGGACAAAAGTGGGGAGTAACATCATAACTTATGTCACAAAATACAAAAGGGAACTGCTTTTCTTCATGTCTTTGCATCTTTCTTACTGGCAGGTTTTTATGTTTGCTCTCACCAAATCCTGGGAAATTGATTTCTGCTCTAGTGATATAAAAGCTCTTTCTTTGGGAAGGGCTGCCCCATTTGTCAAAGTCGGTATTTTGTCACTGGGTATCACATTGCTTCTTTTTAAATTGTGAGACTTTTTAGGTCCTGTAAATTCCCTAACTCCTGCCCATGCCAGAGCTCACTAGTCTCTCTCTTGCTGGCTTTTGTTTTGTCCTGACCCTTTCTGACAGTGTGTGCTCTAGTTTGGAATTGTCTGTCTGAGATGAGAGATGGTCTTTGTTAGCCACAACAGACTGTGGACTGAAATCTTTTGGCAGAGAGAAAATATTAAGTGACAACTACTGCATGAGACTCAAAGAGAGATCAGCATGTTGAGAAGTCAGCAGTGTCCTGGAGTGTTAAGCGTGTTAGACCTAGCGATGGGATAGGTAGAGAAAGCGTTAGCAATGAGGACACTACTTGTGAAATGTCAGGAAACCAAGACAGCTGCCCAGGCTGTCCTGTTATTAGCTTAGCCCATTTCTCAGGGCTTTTCCTTTGTTAAGATGATTTAAACATCACTTTTGCATTTTCTTTCTTTTTTTATATATGCACGCATATAATGTAAGGAGACAGCAGCTGGTTTCTGGCGCTAGAAAAGATAAATGCCCACTTTGCAAGTGTACCAGACAGGATCTCATGCAAGCTTTCATTGTTACTGCTGCCATCTGTTGTTCTTTGGAGGGAGAATGTGGATGTCTTGGCAAGCACCTCTGATTCTGAACCATCTCTCACCTCTTTCTCGAGATACTCGTTCATCACACTGGCTTTGTAGAGGAATCGTCTTTACCAAAGCAATATTCTGAATGTTTTAAAATGGAAGAATCTGAAATGTTGTTTTTATATCATAGTTTATACATCTTGAAGCAAAAATATTTCCTCATTGCTAGTGATATTTCTCTCCTAAAAATAAAAATATTTTATTGCATTCTTATTACTTGACTGCATGCTGTTTCAGGGAAGATAAAACAAAACAGATTTATTTTCAAGCTAAAACACAGTTCTGTGGCTAAGTTGGTGAGCTTTATCTAAGCTCTTTCATTTCTACATAATGTTTCCTTTTCATTCAGCCTTACAATTATGATAATGTGGGCATTTCTATTCTTCTAAAACAGATAACTAATGCCAAAAATCTTTCAAATGAGAAAGAAGGTTTTTGAGAGGAGAGAAAATTTAGCCAAAGCTTAATAGCTATAACTGTTATTAAGCAAAATGACTGTTACAAGTGTTCAGGTACAAAAAAATAGTTTGTAAATTTACAAAAGTAAATATTTTCTAAATCAAGGGCAAAGTTTTATTTTTGCCTCTATATCTTAGTGATTTCTCTATTTTCAGTGCTTGTCATATAATGATATTTGATATATTAAGATTGAATAAATAAATCATAAAAATAAACAGGAATGAAATGCTTATTAAAAAGTGATATCCCAAGAAGTTCTCTAGCTGTAACAAAAAGATTTTTCACTATAGCATGGAACAGGAATATAAAGAAAAAAGAATACAAATCAAATTTTATGCACAAAGTTCCCTTTAAGAAATATAGGATAAAATTTCAAACATTCTTACATTTGAGTAAAACATCTCTAAACTTACTAAAATATCATTAATAAAAGTGAAAACTAAGTAAAATGGGAAGATAATTGCAACATAATATAATTATAAAAATACAATACAAATTAGCTATTTAAACTTCATTGCAAAAATCCTTCAAGAATGTAGTTTGTGGAATGAAAACTAATAAAAACACAGAACACTCAATTTCACTTTTAATTTGATAAATGTAACTTTGAATTGAAACTAGCAACTATTTTTAATATATCAAATTTTGGGAATTACTGGTAGAAACAAACTACCTGAGTTTTGTGAGCTTGGCAGTCTCCTCTTGCTGGCAGAAATACAAAATGAGGCATTCTCCAACTCTTAAACTGCATCTGCTCTGATCAAATGTTTATATCCTGTGAATCAGTAATTCTCTTGGAATTTATCCTAATCAAATTATACTATTATTCCCTAATATTAACATACAAAGGTATTTATCATGATAATATTTATAATAGAGAACCATAAAATATTTCATACTTCTTATATTATAAATGATGAACTATGCAAAAGTACAGCTTGGATGATTATAGAGAGATGAGAAATGATGATTTGGGAAAAATTAAAGTATCACATGTTTCATAACATAAACCAAATGAATGTTCTATATAATAGTAGTATAATCATCAAGATCTCAATGAAGTAAAAAATTATATATACATATATATAGAGAGATAGATAATATAGGTATAGATAAATATATGGATGATATATATGTCATCCAAAAATAGACTCATCAAAGTTGTTAAATTATTAATGGTGGTCACTTTTGAGTAAAACTGTGGGTGATTTACGTTGCCTCTTTTGTATGTTTCTGAACTACCCAGTTTTCAAGAATAGGCATACATTGGCTTTTAAATTTATATAGGATATAAAAAGACATCACCAAATGGTATTTATGAATCCTTGAGTTATCTTTTCCATATAGCATATGTTATATTCCCAGCTTATCACAACTAGAATTTTAGATAAGCTTATGCATATGTCAACCACATAATAGCATCATAAGAATGAGCATTGGAAAAAAACTAACAATACTAATATGAGCATTATTCTAGTAATGTTTTAAATAAATTACAGTACCATTTTTTATCACTCTGTTTCAGTTCATATAATAAAAACAGGATTGTTTTTCTCTCCTTCAGAAATCAGTAAAATATAATAGCCTGCCTGATGCATAAATTTACTTCAAACTAACATCATTTAGTACATACAACATAATCTATCTAGAGATTTATTTTACAAAGAACAAGGGATTTTCATTTAATTGTTTATCTATCCCTATATGATACTACAATAGAAAAATTATAAATCTTTACCATTTGTCCCCCAGAGAAAATAAAAGGAAATGAATAATTCAGTACGTAGTTTGATTGCTATCTTTAAGTAAAATCCATAACGTATTGTTAGTCTCCATTAATATTGCTTAGATAAATTCAAAATATTCTACATGAGTTGAAAATAATAGAAATAGGAAGATTGTAATCTTACGTTTGTGTGAATTCCTAGGTCAAGAGTTATACTCTTAAACTATGATGTAATAAAGTACAGTAATGGTGCCAAGTTCAAATGGGATTACAAATATGTTTTAAATTCTCTTGAGATAGTTTTCATCTTACTTTTTCAAAACTCTACAGTCTGTTGCCAGTGGAAAAGATACTTTCCAGTGGGATTTTTGTTTTTGTTTTTGTTTTTTTGTTTTGTTTGCATTTTTGAGATGGGGTCTCACTGTGCTGTTAAGGCTGGCCTTGAGCTTACTTTGTCATCTAGGCTGGCCTCAAAATCTTAAGCATCCTCCTGCCTCAGCCTCCTGAGTGCTGGGATTGTAGGTGCATGCCATCACACCTGGACCTTGATTTCTTACTTGTAGCCATGAAATATAAAAATCCTCTGTTGTGGTCTATGTCTGGATATCCCCTCAAAACTTCATGCAGTCATAGGGTTTGGGCTTTTCAGAAATGACTGTATCTAGAATGTGTAGTGCTGGAATAAAAGGTGTGGCATCAGTAAATCGGTCCACTGATTGGTTTGTCAGAGGCTGGCTAAGAGGAAGTGTGAGTGCTACACCCACCCTAGAGCCAGTAACCTGCATACATTATAAGGGACAGAAAAAGACTTGTCCCTCCCTCCCTTGTTGCTTTTGTTGTCTTCCACAGCCATAAATGGTTGTCACTCTTACATGTGCCGTCTTGCCTGGGAGCCAGCAGTTTATAGACTGAAACCGCTACAAACTGTGAGCTAAATAAACCTTCCTCACTTTAACTTTGGGAATTTGATATTTTGTTTTAGCAGTGACAGAAAACTAAGACATCCTACAAGGGCTGGCCTTGTTTACCTTTTCAATAGCAAAATATATGCTTGTCTCTTCACCTTCTGTGCTAATTCCATCCATCTCTAGATTTTTCTTACTTCCAGGATTTATATTTTCTGTTTTCTCCCCCTTCATTGTTTTTTTCTCTCTAACTCTTGCACTGATGGCTGTATTTACTTGGGCCTTCTCTCCTAATGCTACTTAAGTGTGTAACTCAAAAAAAGCTGTTCTTACTTCCCTAAACTGAGTAGGTCACTTTCTCATCTTGGTTTTTGGCTCATTTCATCCCTTTTTCTGTTTTTACCATAATACATAATTACTGTATTTGCATTATTGAATACTATAACTAGAAAATGCATCACAGATAAAAACAATAGCTTGTGCTTATATAAAGCTATATCATTCACTGATTCTGGAAACATTAAAGAACAATGTCACACTGTACCAAAGTCAAGGTGAACACTGATACTATGAGTGAGAAGCCACTGTTCTTGCCCTCAACTTCAACCCTGTGACTGATACTGCTCCCTAAGCACACAAATTACACTGCACTGGACACATATTAATACTAAACACAAAAGTGGATGAAGTACAGTTTTCTTGGATGTCATGGACAGATTCATAGAGGAGATAACATTCCAAGTGAATGCTAAGCTAGGCACTCAACCTCTACCAGATTGGACAGATAATGAGCATAGCACAGTGAAATATCTTAGAAACTATAAGGAACTTTAGCTATAACAAAAATCATATATATTTATATATGTAGAGATATTTATTTACCATATGACCATTTTTTATTATTGATGTAAATATTTACTTATTTCTTTCCCATTCAAAAATCTCTCCTAATTAGGTATTCTTTTTTCCATGATAATAAAATGTTTTTCAGGAAATGATAAATTAACCTTTCTTGAAATAATGCTATATCATTTTCTATCAGCAAGCCAGGAATAACAGAGAAGTTGCACTGTGACTGTTGTAATGCTTAAACTTGACAGGTACTGTGTTGTGTTCACTGACAGAAAAGAATCATGTAAGTCTAAGTGATTTTTGTGCTCATATTTTGAGGAGAAAATGAATACACTGATACTGAAATGCAAATCCTAGACAATTCTCAGCAGTTTTGTTATTATTGCAAAAGTCATTGTGTCAAAAGAATATTCTGAAAGAGAAGTGTATCTTGGTATGGGAATTATTTAATACTTATAACAGTGGGAGAAAACGTATCTTGCAATGTGATATGAATTTGTTTTTTGTTTTTGAGGAGTTTTTAAAATTTTTTCTTTTTTTTAATTAGTTTTTTAAACTTTTATTTTGTTGTACAGATGTTTCCATTTATGAATCAATTATTTTTATTTTAGAATTACTAAATAAAATCCATAGACCTTTTCCTATATTATTTATTACTATACTGTTTGTGACCTTTTATCTTGGAAGAGAGTGTATTATTTTCTCATGAGTATCTTGCTTGGCCTTCAACTTTTGAATAAAGCTTATGCCTTCAGTCTTTAGTCGGTTTCCTGTTCACTCACTGATCCCTGAAAGATTTCCATTTGATAATAGACAACTATAGAATAAATGCAAATCTCTACTCTCATCCAAATATATTTCTAAACATATCTCATTACTATTTTATAATTGTGTGAGTATCCACAAGTCTCAATCACTCGAATAGGCACTTTAATTATATTATCTCACTTATTTACTAATAGTAACTTTATTTTGTCAGTTCAGAGTGGGACTAGATTAGGGAACAATAAGAACCTGGTTCAAAACATGTCCAGTAACTCCAGATGTAATCAGAGAACTGAGACACAAGTACAAATGGCAGTCAGGACTCTAATACAGCATGTAATATTCTACTCGTGCTTGGTGATTTGAGGTCCAATTAGGTCATTACTGTCAGCCTGGAGGATCGAGTGGGCAGGTTGCCATTACTGGTTGGTTTATTAGGCTAGGTGTTGATTTAATACCTATTGTATTCAAGAGTTTGCTCTGGAAGCTGGAAAGAGACCAGTGAACAAAACATTTTTTAAAAAATGTCCAGCTCTTGTGGATTTTCATAGTGTTTGACAATAAAAAGGTTAAATTAATTAAGTATGAAGAATGGTGAATGATGACAATTGCTAAGAGAAAGGGCAAGGGCAAGAAGATGAGAAATCTATGTATGGAGGAGAAGGCCCAGTTTTTACAATGGTCATCCAAGGAAAACCTTGTATTTTAGGAAGAGACATATGCTAGTGCCCAGAGGAAGAGCATTGTGCGGTTCCCAGGTTTGGGGCTTTTATTCCATTTCTATTTCAACAGAATTTACCTAAGAATCCTTGGATGTTGCTATAAATCATACTCTCCACAATTATGCTTTCAAAATAACTATATGATGTGTAATCAAAGCAATAAAAAGATACAGAAACAGGTTATATGACTATGCCTTATTTTAACTTCTAATGATCAAAAAATGTATACCAATAAAAAGTTGTGAGCGAGTGAATGTTTTACAGAGATAAGAAATAACATCACTTTAGTAGACAGGATTCTCATGATTGTGACTGAATGGGAGTTGACACAGAGTACAGCGAGAGAAATCATTTGTAAGCATCTTCCTTTGTTTCTTTGGAAAAATGTAGCAGGTTAACAGACTGAGGTTACTATCCCATGTCTGAAGTAGAAGAGTTAGTTCTTTATTGAAACAACGTTTCCCTATTGTACATTTTTAAGTAGGATGTTAACCTAGAATTGTAAAATATCAAAGAGGCTGGCCACTTGTCATTCTAAGTACTACTTACTTCAGAAAAAAAAAAAAACAGGAATGTACTGAAAATTTATTTTCCAATGGCATGTTTCTCTGGACTAAGATTTTCCTCTGTGATCAATTTTAAACTTACAAACTTCTTTCATAAATTATTTAGTTAGTATTTCAGAATTCCTAATCATAGAAAGAGAGAGAGAGAGAGAGAGAGAGAGAGAGAGAGAGAGAGAGAGAGGAAAGAGCTTGACTCTATCATGCCTATGTTTTCAAGTATGTTTGCCTTTAAGTGTAAATAAATCCAGGTGTGAATGTGGGCTTCAGGGGTATAATTGTGCTACCAGATAACTGAAATTAGCCCCATGGAATTATTGAACATTAAAAATCTAAAAAGAATTTCAAAGCAATCATTATCTTCAGGTAGTTATTACTCTAGGGCATATTCAAATAGTAATTTGCCTAAAGGTTAATTAGCTCCTCTTTTTATACTTCATTCTATAAAATATTTGTTTTTGTTTTTTTTCCCAGTTCTGAGTTTTAACAAATTCATCAAGACGTGTAACTACCACCTCAAATCATCACTGTTAATCATTAGCTTTCACTGGTATTCCTCCTATCTATATAGTTTTTCTTTCCCTTTTCTAAAATATAACATAAACAGAATTATGCAAGATAGTAACCTTTTGAGTCCAGTTAAATTGGCTTAGCACCCTGGAAAATTATTCGTGTTTTTCATCTATGAATAGTTTGTTCCTTTTAATTGCTAAGAAAAAGGAATACTGTCATGAATATAATTCAAAATAAATTTGTAAAAAAGTAAGTCTGTCCTGAAATCTATTTATTTAGAACAGACTTCTAGAAATAGGAGTCAAAGTCAATATTGATGTCATTTTTAATGTTTTTGATTACAAGTTGCCAAATAACCTCAAAATGTAATACCAGTATACATTCCACTAGTATTGAAAACATGTGTGTGTTTCATATCTACCTTGGCAACACCAAGTAGTACTTCAGATAATCTTTATTAATTTAATGGGATAAAAATAGTGTATCATTCTTAGTATTGTTTTTGTGGTCAGCTTACACTATGGGTTTGGGGAGATCTGTTTTAAAACTTACTATGTGTGAGAAATTAGATGATTTATTTTATTATTACTTACCTTACCTTTAATGTGAGACTAATAGTAATACTAGTCCTATTAGGTTGCTCTAAGAATTAATTGAGTTATTAGAAAATACCCAGAATAATCACTCCTCACTAGTAAAGACTCTGTCCATACTAACTGCTTATTAGGTGGCACATTTAATTAATAAAGAAACTAAGCTTCTTTATATACTTTGGGGATGTTTGGAATTTTTCTTTCTGCATTTTCTGTTAATATTCTTTTCCATCTTCCTATATATATTTAGCATTATTATTCCTGGTTTGTTGGAGCTTCAAGCCATAAGAAACTTAAATATTTTATGTTCTATTTTAGCAAACTTTCATGCATTTTATTTTTGTGTATTCAGATAATTTTTCCAATATGTATAGGAAAATAGGGTTTTTTTTCTTTTAAAATTTTACTGCTTTCTTTATGGGCCTCTTCATTTCTTTATGATTTGAAAATTATTTCTTGTCTACAGAACAGAAATATAATTTCTCTTAGATACTCTTCTATCTTTTTCATTCTGAAGTCATTTAGAATTTAACTTAAAATGTGATATAAATCCCAATGTTATAGTTTTTTCACATTACAGACTTTCTCAAAAATATTCATTGAGAAGTTGCATTCAGTATTCCATTTGTCCTTCTGTTTTTATAATTTTGTAATTATTTCTTGAATTTTTCTCTTGAACTTAAATGTTAGGCAATGTTATTGTCACAAAAAGAAAATGTCATTTTTTTAAGAGTAAATGGCTTTCATCTTGATGAATTTACTTGTCTAAGTATATTGAAACTGGCATACAGATTAGAAAAGGAAAACAAAAACTGCATTTCTTCACAATTGACTTGAGTGAACATGCATGCAAAAAAGATAAAGGCATCAATTAAAAATTCAGAAGTTCAATCCCCAGCACCTATAAATTAATTAATTTAAAAAGACCTAATTAGTGAATGTAGTAATATTCTGTCATGCAGAACCAACATTTAAAATTCAGTTTTATAAGTTTAAATATATTCTTTATGAAAACATCCAAACACATTATTTAGAAGCTTTTTAAAAAATATGTCTACCATCATGGAAAATGAAATAAGTCAGATCAGACTATCAAATATTGCATGTTTTTTCTTCTGTGAGGAATCTAAAAGAAAAGGAGAGAGATGACATGAAAATAGAGAAAAGAATTTGAGAGATGAGAAAGGACCCTGGGGGAGGAAGACAGAAAGACAAGAGGGCAATGAGGTGTGAAAATAATCAAAGTATGTATTAAGCTTTCGCCAAGATGGCAAACAAAACCCATTATTCTGTATAATCAACCCTCCTATTCCAATAATTACAAATCAATTCTGAAAGATATTAAAGAAAGCCAAAATACACAAAGGGATATTTGTTTATGGACTGCGAAAATTAAAAATCAGATAGCAATATTTTCCACATGATTCTTAGATTCAGTATAATCCGATCAAAATACCAACACATTTATATAGAAGTAGAGAAGCTGATTTTTTTAAATAGAAATTTAAATGCTTATGGTAACTAAAGCAACTTTAAAAAAAAAGCAGTATAATTCCAATGGAATTACATTACCCAATTTCAAGACATACTAGAAACCTGCAACACAAAAAACGATGATATTGACCAAAAAAAAAAAAAAAAATCCACCTACAGGTCAATGGAACAGAATAGAAATCTTGAAATGAACCCACATATAAATGATCAACTAGTTTTTTTTTATCATGTAAGTGTCAAGGTATTTAAATGCAGGAAATAATCTTTTCAACAAAATGTGTTTCATAAAACATACATCAATACATTAAATCTATAGCTAACATTTTATTCTGATAGTAAGAAAATTTTCATATAAATAAATGTAAAAACTAAAACTAATACAAGACTCCAGAAGAAACTATGGACGAAAAATCTCTGCAACCTTGAGTGAGACAGTTCCTTAACAGGAAAAATTATATAATCAATTATTTACAATTGATTATTTCAATCTATCCAAATTATAGTTATCCAAATTATAAAGTTCAATAATTAGAAAGAAGGCAACATTTGAAAAATGATGGCCAACCTACTGCCAAACAGAAAAAATCTGCAGTGCAAATATCTTGAAAAGAACTTTTATCCATCTAAAGTGTGCAAATATATATATATATATATATATATATATATATATATAATGTCTCAGTAAGGAAGCAAACAAATAAAATATGGTAAAAAGAACTTGAGGATACATTACTTATTAATGCATCTAACAATATTCAGTGTCATAAGCCATCAGGAAATATAAATAAACATCTTACTGGCATACCAATAGATTGGCTAATGTTATATAGAGACTGACAATACCAAGTATGGACAGGACTATGGAGAGAATAGAAAAAAAATTTTTTTTTGAGATGTTTTTATTTTGTAATTTGAACTGGCCTAGAATTCACTGTTAAACCCAGGCTATCCTGGAACTGAAGGCAATCCTCCTGGCTCAGCCTCCTGATGCTGGGATTATAGGCATACACTACCACACCCAGCTGAGTGATTAAAATTGTCATTTCTTGTGTTATAAATGCAAAATTATATAACTATTTTGGAAAAGAAGGAAATTTCTTCCATTCTCCTACCACATGGCCCACCAATTGCACTTATAGTTATTTACCCAAGAAATTTGTTTATGCAAAGACTGGTATGTGAAGGTCCTTAGTAGATTTATTCATTTTATTTCAAAGCAGGAAATAACCCAATGTGGAAATACAAGCTGTGTAGGGAAGATACATGTCCTTTATTGAGCAGTCATAGATTCTTAATTTATTTAGTTGTCATGGATTCTTAAGGAAAAATTTAGCAGTGACAGATCTGTGACTTGGCAGAGATAAAGAGTTGCCCTTTTATAAAGAATATAGTTAAGAAATCTTAATATATCTTAATGCAATTAAAAATGAAAGGATGGAAATATTTTATGAGATTTGAGACCCACTACTCAGAGCTTATTATGCTAATAATTGTTTCACTAAAGAAACTATTTTCTATGAAGTTTTAACTTAATTAAATGTTCTAGAAAAATAGGATTAATTGCATGTTAGTTATGCTTAATCTGATGTCTACAAAATCAAAGATGAAAGCCAATGTCATGAACTTTAAATTGAGAAAAATACTGCCATCATCAGTCAGAAATGTTTCTTCAAGTTTTCTTCACAAAGAAATATGTTTAACAATTTTTTCTCAAAACTTGCATTTATTAGTGGATTTAATCTATCTTAAAATTGTTGAATAGAAGCAGTATTGTCAAAATGAAAAATGGTTCATTTATTTAAGACATTCTATTCATCTAGTCTACAGCGGATACCTTGTTACTTGCTACAGCTATAATAGTAAATAAGACACAGTCCCTTATTTCCAGTAATTCGCACTATGATGAAGAAAATAGAAAAGCTCCACAAAATGAATGATTATAATGGGTTAAAATGCTACCGACTGGCTAACACAGTACTTTTTGGATGATTCCTGTAATATTCCTAGCATGAAGAATGTAACTTTTCAGATACTGGCTCAATCATCTCATACATTTTACACAAATCTCTTTTATAGCACTTACCATTTTGTATTGTAATAACTTGAAGTTTTGTTCTCCCCAATAAACAATGAGTTTCTCAAGGAGGGAAACCTATATTTTATTTATCATACTGAGTAAGAGGACATAATATCTGGAAATTTTATGGAACGAGAGTCAAGTGTGGAAAAGGACAGTGTGGAGCTAGAGGGTGACCATGTTAGCTAGTAAAACTGTGAAGAATTTCAAAAGACTTTTTAAGGGAAATGATGTAAACTCAGTGAAGGGAATCAAAGATATTGACAGGACATCCTTGAAGACTGTCCAAATGAAGCAGAAGATGAGGATCTTGTAGTCAAGAGACAACTCTAGATTAAAAATGTGAATCTGGATATCTTCATTATAAAGTGATTTTGAAGTTATTGAAAGCTTGCCAATTTCCAAGTAAGAATTTCTCAAATGAGTTGAGGAGCTTAAATACAACATATTGAGAAATTCAAAGAAATTCCAAAGAGGAGGAAAAAAAGTAAAAATTCCTGGGAAGCTGACAAAGAGCCTTATGAATTTTTGATGTATTTCAAGAAATGGAGAGAAAGCGGAGAGAAAAGCAGCTTTAAAGATAAAATTCCTCGGTTCATATCCCAGCTCCCATCATGGGGTGCTGCTAGCTTTTTATCCTAAACTGTAAAATGAAGGTGTTAATACTACTTGTCTTACAGGTTTTTTTGTTTTTTGATAGTATGCGTTGTGAACTTAGTGGAGTACAACAAAGAGTAAGCAGTTGATGGGTGTCTTTGATCTTTTTGAAAACAATTTCACTACAATATTAGAAAGAGCTTAGAATGAAGAGGAAGAAGAGTGAAAACTACACCTTGAAAGCTGGGAAGAATTATTTCATATAACATGGAATTTCTGAATAGCCCTGAAGAATCACCTGAGGTTAGATACCTTGAACCCATAAGCAATTCCATCTTGTAATCCAGCCATCTCGTCATTTTGTAAAACCTGTCCTGTGCTTTGGAGATGGCTTGACTGTGTCACCTAAGGGTGTATGTACTGGAAGCTTAGTCCACAGAATGGTGCTATGGAGATGGTGGAACCCTTAATATTTTATTATAGAAACAGAAAACGACTAAGACAATATAAATAGAAAAAAGCCCTACATTTTAATTAATGTTGATTTAAGACAGTACACTCTGAGACAGAAAAGTCAGAAATGCACACGTAAGTAATCATGCTATTCATACCTTTCTTAAAAGGATCGTAACTAAGACACTAATCAGGTGACTCCATTTTTTTTTCCATGAGCTAAATGTGAAATTTCTTCTTTGTCTCAGTTTGTTAGAAAACTTAATTTTCATTTTTTGAGAGATTGAAACTTTATGACTTATTTTAAGTCTTTCTCTTATATAGTTTATATAGTTTTTTCCGATTTTTATTTTTATGAGGACATGATTGCAGCACATAATGATCCTAGTTTTAATCACAAAGGTATTATGTTCATTGGAGACATTAAATTGTTTTAAAACAGTGTGACTACAGTACGAGTTGTTACTCTTAACTTTGTATTTCACTGATATAAAGATTTATATTGGCAAAAAACAACTTTTAGAGGTATTGATGTGTATATTTTTTTACTGTATCGTCACTCATTATATACTCATTAAAATTTTTATCATTTTGTTTAATTTCATTCTTTGAATACATAACATATTATAGTAGCTATTCCTTAAAACCTCATGTAAATATGAGAGCTTACTTTGGTAACTGCCTTTTTTTCTAACCTCAGTAAATTTGAGAGTTTCATTCAGTGTTTAAATGTTACACGTTTTCCTAAACAATAGTTAGTAAAAGAAAATAAAGAAATATTCCTGCGCTCAGGAAACTCACATACTAATGATCTACTGAAACCCATCTTTACAGGTTCATAAAACAACATGCTAAATCCCAGGCCCAGCTGAATGCACAGGGCATGATGACAGTGCAGGGTAGCGCTAGTTAGTCTCTCCTGAGAACAGAAAGTCAAAGTCTTTCTAGCTGGTGGGATAGATAGCAGTCTGGGACTGAGCTAGTGTGGTTTAGTCACATAGACAAAGAGAACCGCATGGCAGACAGGTTGGAAATACCATGTTGGCGGTGGGAAATGCACACAGTTCTAACCCAAGTCTGTGTGGAGCTTAGGCTAGAGAAGTAGGTTAGGCCTTGATGGAAATTCCACCATTTATTGGTAGACTTTATTTTGTAAAGAATATTTATATTCACAGCAAAACAAAGAAACAAGTTAAAGATTTCTTGTATATCACTTACCTCATAAATTCTGAGCCTTTCCCAATAGCAATATCCTCCATCGGAGTGATACGCTACATTTATTATAATTGATCGACTGTTAGGAGCAAATTTTTATTACCCAAAGTTCACAGTTTTCATTAGTGTTTACCCTTAGTGTTGTTTACTCCATGTATCCGGACAAATGTATGTGTACATGTCCACAATTAGATATCATAAAGAAAAATTTCACCACCTTAAAATACTCTGTGTTTCAATTATTCGTGATTCCTTCAGCCTCTGTCAAGCATTGATTGCTTCAATGTCTCCATATTTTGTCTTTTCTAGAATATTATGCAGTTGGAATCATGCTGTACATAGTCTTTTCAGTATTTTTGTATTTAGTAATATGCATTTTTTGTATTTAGCAATATGCATTTATGTTTCCCCCACGTCTTCCCATGCCTTGATACCTCATTTTACATGCTGAATATTAGTCCAACATCTGGACACATCACAGATTATCTATTTACCTAATAAAGGCCATGTTGGCTTCTTCTAAGTTTTGGGAATTATGAATAAAGTTACTATAAATATCTGTGTTCAGACTTTTTGTGTGGACACATATTTTCATCTTATTTGGAATACCAGAGTACAGTTGCTGGGTCATATGGTGAGAATATTTTTAGTTTTGTAAGAAGCCACCATTGAGCTGTCTTTTCTATTCCTCCAGCATTGAATACAGGTTACAGTTCCTCTCATCCTCACCAGCATATGGTGTTGTTAATGTTTTGAGTTTGGGCTGTTTTAATAGGTACTTAGGGTATCTCACCGCCTTAATTTGCAAATCCCTGATGACATATGGCACTGGCTAATGTTTGTTTGCTTATTTGCCATCTGTATATCTCCTTTTAGTGAGATAATGATTAAATTATTGGCCCATTCTAATCAACTTATTTATTTTCTCACTATTGAGTTTCTATGATTCCTTTTGTTTTTTGGATAATAGTCTTGTATCAAATAAAGTCTTTTATAAATGTTGTCTTCTGGCCTGTTATTTGCCTTCTAATTTTCCTGATGGATGTCTTGCTGAGGACGCTGGGCTTCACATTATTCTCACAGTCATCAAAGTGTGTATTTATATTTTCATAATTTCCATGCACGTATTTCTGTGAGAGAATATTACAGGAATTATTTAATATTGATGAAAAACTAGAGGATATAATACTGAAGAAATAAAGAGTAGAGGTTTGTTTTTTGTTTTTTGTTTTTTGTTTTCTGTTTTTGGCATCAGGGACTGAACTCACAACCTTGCTAGTGCCTGCCAGGCAGACACCTGTGCCACTGAGCTGAATCCCCAACCTGAAAGTAGTTTTAAAATGACTACACTAGTTAGAATTCTATTTGTAAGCTACAGAATCTATTTTGGTGTACTTTAGGAAATAAAACATATTAGAAGACTCTAACTTCGGGGGATAAACAGGACTCATCTCTTGGCAGGCTGTTAGAGAAGCATACCCTGAGGTTATGCCACCTCCGGTGAAAGCCTCTGAAACTTGGACTGGGAGACTAGAGTCTACCGGTGCTGATAGGAGAGAATTGAATGATTCTGCTGGCTAATAGACAAAACTCAAACAGTCCTGCCACATTACTTGCTAAACACTGTTTATCTACTGTGACTCCATGCATGTAATTGGTACATGGGTTCCATGTTTTGTGCTCTATCTTTCTATGAGGGAGTCTGGTAATGGGAATTTTTGTATATTTTAATTGGGGATTAATATGACTTATTATGTGAGAAATTATCAAAACAAGATTTATTGGAAGTAGTCATAGATATTTGCTATAGTATAAGATATCCTTTTGCTCATAATCCAAATATAACTATTATGTATAATAGTCTGATTTATAAATGTCTTATGATATTATGATATTTTATGCCCTCAGCAGATAAAATCTGCAACAAAATACACAACTAAGAAGGAATATTTATGAATGACATTGCTATAAATTCAACTTTATATTACTTTTTAATTTAGTTTCTATGTGATTGGATATACCTTTGTTATTTTCCATGTACTTTGTAGTGTAGCCAATAAAATACTTCTAGCCTACTTCTCTTGGTGGTTTGCTTATGCTTTCATTATGAATTCTTTCTTCACTCCGGCATTTTTGGAAGAGGTTCTTTATACCGCATGACCATTGCATGAGTTTTGTCCCTGTCCATACACAATATCTATGTTTAGTGCTGGAAAGAGTTATTTAAAAGAACACAAATAAGTGGTGATATATCATAACAGCTGGAGATGAGAAGCTGTAACCTAGTCAGTAAATGAGAAGACTGTAGCCTACCTGTCTGCATAATAGAATTCCAATTCTGCTTCAGGTTAGCTTATTTATCCTTCATAATTTCTACAAATCATTTAACATGTCATCTAAATAAAGTTGTCCATTTTAGCCTACACATGTAGCCCTTTTATTTATTTTTGTTTAGATCAAAACCAAAGATGTCCAAATTTCATATATTTATTTTACATATCAAATAGATTTCTTGAGAGCCCTGAGAGAAATACATTTTGTTTTAGAACACAGTTGTTGAAAAAGAAGTTTTTGAAGAGTGTCAAGGGACACTGCCATGTCCAGATGTGAATTTTGATCACAGGTCCAGAAACAACCAGAAAAACTGCAATAGGAAAGACCATGAGGAACAGGAAATACTATGTACTACTCAGAATTGTAAGGAATGCAGGAAAGATGATACCATTGGATGAATCTCAATTTTTAAGCCTTGGTGAATGAATAGAAATAGTTACAAAGCTAGGAAAAAGAACAAAGAATGACTTTCTGGTCCCTGACTACAGCATAAACTTTGGAGTTTCAGAAAGAGAATGAATTCTTATCTGTTTTATGACTCATGATTGCTTTTTCAGGAAAAACAGAGTATTCAGTGTGTTGCTCTTTCTTGACAGCATGCAATATTTGTCTCCCTGTTTTCTTTCATTCCATAGATATTGCCCTAGACATGAGATCTGCCTTAGACACTGGTTCTTTCTCATTATTAGATAATGTTATTCTCTGATACGATTTCCCAAAAGGGAAACAATAATTTCCCATCTTCAGAGTTTTTGAGAGGTTTGTCTTTCTAATAAGCGACGCGTGTTGAATGGAAATGGCAAGAACTTGCATTGTGCAGCCTCTGCTTGGCTCATTGCTCTACCTGTCTTGTCTTTAGCTGGGATGACAGCAGCTCTGTGAGCAGTGGGCTGAGTGACACTCTGGATAACATCAGCACTGATGACCTGAACACCACATCCTCTGTCAGCTCCTACTCCAACATCACTGTCCCTTCCAGGAAGAACACTCAGGTGAAAACGGCGCTCTCTGCTTCTGCTGCTCCTGCCAGTTTGCTGTTTTTGTTTTGTTTTTTGTTGGCTTGATTGATTTTCTTGGAGGGTGGTTAGCTGGAATCAAACCCAGGACCTCGCACTTGCCAGGCAGGCTCTGCACTGGTGAGCTTATCTCCAGCCCTCTTGCAAGTTTCTTCTCCCAAATTATGTTATATCAGATTAAATTGTAGCATCACTCCATGATTCCCTAAAGTTCATAAAGCTGACCTGTAACAATGTCTCACTTTGTTACCCTGGACCTAGAATAATTTTTATTTTAGTCTTTCCTCACCTGCAATCCTCAGGAGATATAACTGTACTGTACGGTTTACTGTTTAACTCACAGAGACCATCTCTCCTAATACTGATATAGTTGATATATCTTTCCTCTAACATTGATGTATTTGTTTAAAATCTAACATTTATTTTGATAACTTTATATTGCTCTTAATTGATTTTGTATTGATTTCTGACAAAATTTAGCAGCTGTCATGTGAATGGTTAATCAAGAATGTATATTAAATAATTAAGCTTTATCATGTCATAGTTGTCCTCGTTAGTTTTTTGTTCATTTGTTTGAGACAAGGCTCACTATGTAGCCCAGGCTGGCCTTGATCTGGTGATAATTCCCCTGCTTCAGCCTCTGGAGTGCAGGGATTACAGGCATGTGCCCCTGTATCCAGCTATCTCATCACTTTTGACATAAAAAAGTTCTTTTCTGGAGTGTTTAATTAGGGAGTTCTGCACATATTTACCCTGACATTCTTTAATATGCACAAGTGAGAATTATGTGGCTGAAATTAATGAAATTGAAATGGAGACGAAAATAAAAATAGAATTGTCTCAGGAATTCTTTTGAAGCACAAATCAACGCTTCTGTTTTTTTTTTTTAATCTTAAATCAGTTTGAAAGTGCATTACACCATGTAAGTCACACTTCACAACTGTTCTGTATAAAATTTTTTTCTGAACTTTTTTTTTTTTTTCTTTGTAGCTGAAGACAGATTCAGAGAAACGTTCTGCCGCAGATGAGACCTGGGATAGTCCCGAGGAGGTGAAGAAAGCGGAAGAGGATTTTGACAGCCATGGCGATGGCGGTGGCAAATGGAAGAGCGGCTCCTCCGCAGGGGCTGCTGAGGACGCGGAGAAGGCAGGGCAGAAAGCCCCTCTGGCCGTTTCCCAGACCGGTTCCTGGCGGAGAGGCATGTCTGCCCAAGGCGGGGCACCCGCCAGACAGAAAGCTGGAGCAAGTGCGCTCAAGACTCCTGGTAGGCCTGTCACTTGCCACCCCTTTACCAGTGCCTTTTAATCTAGGGCTTCCATTCAGGATTTGTTTTCACTAATAATAGTTCTTTAAAAAAGAAAAACAAACAAACAGGTTCTTCACCATAGAGTTAAGTAGTTTCAGTGTAAATTTCTTATACTTCATCATCATATAAACTCACATAAGTACAACGGGGTAGGGATAGGAATTCTTCAGAGGGCACCCCGAAAATCTGAGGTTCCTGTATGTTCTATGTTGTGGTCGTTTGTGGTCTTATAAAAGTTAAATAAGACTGCTGAATAAGCAATGGCAGCCTTCCTTTGTTCGGACTTTTTGTGAAAGTTTGCAATCTTTGTAGTACTTATGCCTCTGAATTTCACCACAGACCCTGGGGTAAAAAAGCAATCACACTGATAATGGGTTAGAATACTGGTTATTAGACTTTGTGAAAGAACTGAGAAAAATTACACCATCATTTTTAAAGATCCCTCCAAACATAAATAGTGCTGTCCAAAGTACTGACGTTACAATGTATTCCAAACGTAATCATCCCACAGAAACTCAAGTAGTAAAATTATGTGTTTTACATCCTTGATCTCGCATTATATTTCCTCTGGCAGCAAACTTTTTGTAACTACCCATTCAATCATCTTAATACTTTGGGATGTATGCCTAGTTAGATTTAAAATAGCTGATTTGGGCCTGGGATATAGCTCGGTGGCACAGCGCCTGCCTGGCAAGTGGGAGGTCATGAGTTTGATTCCTGGTATCAAAAAATAATAAATAAATAAACACATGAATACAACTTAAAGGCAGATTCACATTTTACACTTTGTTTTAGAAAGTGATATTATGATACCAAAATATGCAGGCACATATGTTTGTGTATTTATCATTAATTAGGGAAAACGGATGATGCCAAAGCTTCCGAGAAAGGGAAAACTCCACTGAAAGGATCATCTCTACAAAGGTCTCCTTCAGATGCAGGAAAAAGCAGTGGGGATGAGGGGAAAAAGCCCCCATCGGGCATTGGACGGTCAACTGCCACCAGCTCTTTTGGATTTAAGAAGCCCAGCGGAGTTGGGCCATCTACAATGATCACTAGCAGTGGAGCAACCATCACAAGTGGTTCGGCTACACTGGGTAAAATCCCCAAGTCCGCTGCCATTGGTGGGAAGTCAAATGCAGGGAGAAAAACCAGTCTAGATGGTTCACAGAACCAGGATGATGGTGTGCTGCATGTGAGCTCAAAGACCACCCTACAATACCGCAGCCTGCCCCGCCCTTCGAAGTCCAGCACTAGTGGCATCCCTGGGCGAGGTGGCCACAGATCCAGTACCAGCAGCATTGACTCCAATGTCAGCAGCAAGTCCGCTGGTGCCACCACCTCCAAACTGAGAGAACCCACCAAGATTGGTTCGGGGCGCTCAAGTCCTGTCACTGTCAACCAAACAGACAAAGAGAAAGAAAAAGTAGTGGTCTCTGATTCAGAGAGTGTTTCTTTATCGGGTTCCCCCAAGTCCAGTCCCACCTCTGCCACTGCATGTGGTACCCAAGGACTCAGGCAGCCAGGGTCCAAGTATCCAGATATTGCCTCACCTACATTCCGAAGGTAAGCACATGTGAAATGAAGACAGAGTATTATAAAAGGATGTGTATGTTATATTCATGTGGCATATGTAGATGAATGCATTACCCTGAATATCCATAAACTAAGATACTTGAATTTTAAAATCTGTTAAAATATAGAGGGTTCTAAGATCACATAGCTCAAACACTGGTGTTCATTTTGAGAGGTGGTGAAACTTTGCAGTTTCAGTGTCATTGTAATATTGTACTATTAGCGTATTTAAGAAACTTAAAATCACATAACGGTTCCTACAGGGAGTGATAAAACAAAGTGATAGCTTCTAAAACTTAAATAGGCTTTCATTCCTCATTCACATAGTTGAAAAAACAATTCCAATAGGTCTTTATGATTGTTGGCACTCATTTCTAGTATTCCTTATCTTGCTGGCATTTAATATATTGATGATCATGAGTATAGTTCATACTGTGCTCCTTTTGGTGGATTATATTGGCCAGATTTATACCATATCATAACATATGAAAGAAAAGCAGGCTATGATCTGATTGACAGAATTTGAAAACACCTGGATGGTTAATGTATGATAAGAACTAAAGAGTGAGCTAAGCTTTACAACTTTCCATCAGCTTTCTTTGCCAGGACTTCGATCTGGTAAGCAACCTGATTGGTTTCCGTACTAGGTTTATCTTTGATATCAAAGTAGGTGAAGTTAAAGACTTTCAACAAATAGCTAAACATTTCTGAGTCTGTTTTCTAATCCACGAAATGATAGCACATGATTTATATCTCATGACCTGCTAAATATTTAATGTTTAGTTTTATTCTGCTGACTATGGCAAGAACTATGGTATCTTGGAAATAAAGTGTCTTGAAACATTTACGGTCAATCAATCTTATACATTATTATTTGAAAATACAGAGATTTTATGCTTTGGTAGAAATACTAATCCTGAAAAACTGGCTATTTGAAACATTGATTCTCATTGTCAAGATTAACTTAGGTGTTTTAGAGTAAATAGTTCTGTTGCTTAAGTAAAAGCCAATAGTGCCCTCCTGTGGCCCATTACCTATGAAACAATTTCTCATATTCGTCAAAATATTTCACTGTAGGAAATATTGATTTCATTGCAATTTAATTAGTAATCATGCCATTACTTCATATCACTATTTCCATATTTACATGAATTTGATTGTATCATCTACTTCATTTACAAAACTAAAATGTTTTCTGAACTAAACTCCAGTATCTGATTTAGCACCTGGTATTTTTCAAATCACTCTTGTAAATAGCATTTGAATAACACTGGCAACTGACATGAAACCCTTTGTCCTTCCCTGGGAAAACAGGGGCAATCTTACATGTTGCCAATGTGTCCAGCCAACTTCTCCCCGACAGATATTCACACAGCCCCCCAGATATTCAACGTGACTTACTCACTTTGCTTTAAGCACTCTTTTGTTTTCTTTCTTTCTTTCTTTCTTTCTTTCTTTCTTTCTTTTTTAGATTTTGAGTCAACTGTTAAGAAAGGAAAAAATGTTCTATATCGAATGAGTAGAAGTTGTTTCATTATAATGGTTCTATAAATAGGTAACCACAAAAATGGTCAAAGTATATGAATGAAAGATTCTTATGAGCACTTTGTGAATTCTGGGACTTTCATATTTGAATCTGTCCTCTTCTCCCCTCCCCTGGGTAGCAGACCAGGACTGATTTACCTTTGATTTCTAGAAAGTCCGAGCTCATAGGGTTCATTAGCAGAGACAAGAAGTGCTTGGTATCTCAGTACCCCAGTGCACACTTGGCTCTGTATACTGTTACCCTTAATTTTACATGTGGATATTAGTTTTGTGGAACAACTGAAGTTGTTATTTGTTTTTCTTTTAGGTTGTTTGGTGCCAAGGCAGGTGGCAAATCTGCCTCTGCACCTAGTACTGAGGGTGTGAAATCCTCCTCAGTAGTGCCCAGCCCTAGTACCACACTAGCGCGGCAAGGCAGCCTGGAATCACCATCGTCTGGTACGGGCAGCATGGGCAGTGCTGGTGGGCTGAGTGGCGGCAGCAGCCCTCTCTTCAATAAACCCTCAGACTTAACGACAGATGTTATAAGCTTAAGTCACTCTTTGGCTTCCAGCCCAGCATCGGTTCACTCTTTCACATCAGGTGGTCTTGTGTGGGCTGCCAATCTGAGCAGTTCTTCTGCCGGCAGCAAGGACACTCCAAGTTACCAGTCCATGACTAGCCTCCATACGAGCTCTGAGTCCATTGATCTGCCCCTCAGCCATCACGGCTCCTTGTCTGGACTGACCACAGGCACTCACGAGGTTCAGAGCCTGCTCATGAGAACGGGTAGTGTGAGATCTACTCTCTCAGAAAGGTGAGCTTCCCTAGAGGTGCTGATGAAGTCCTCACCCTTCCCTCCTTGAACTCTGCCTAGACCCCTCCCCCTCAGATTCCTTTGAGTTCACTGTAGAGCCAATGTGCAAAGCAACAAAAGATTAAAAGGAAATGACATTGATGAAACTGGGCTTTTTATTTACTCTTATGACCAAGTTTGCAGAGGACGAAAACCATCCAAGATAGGATGACTAGATTGCTTGCATTCATTGCCAGGAAGCAATTTGAATAATACTTAAATCATGAATTTATATATCAAATGATATCTTCTCAAAACATCGTAATGATTTGGCTTGAGTGTCAGGACAACACAAGCTCCTTATGATAGTTTAAACCTTTTTCAAAAGTATTTAAATGTGTTCTACAATTCTGCTTTGATTGATATGTTAAATTTGCTTTATTTGCACTTCCATGAAAAAAATAACAAATGAATCACCGAGGAATCTATATTGAGGTGGGGAAAAAGTCAGTTTTCAGCCATGCATTGTTAGAGAAAATTATACACCAGTGCCACTTTAATAGACCTCTTAAAAACTGATCTTATAAAAAAATATACTCATTGCTTTTATAATTTTTAAATTTAACATAGAGAATGTAATGTACATTTCTTGCATAACGTATGTACTTATGGGAAAATATCACTCTTATACAGAATGTCTCTTGATTCCTGTCCTACTCAAAAAAGATCTTCCTAAAATAATTTGATATGAATCTAACTCTAGGAAAATGTCATGAAGATGCCACCTTTTCACTAAAAACAAATGATATTTGTTTCTTGGCACAGATAAAGCTTTCACAAGTGATCTTGGCCACGTTTTAATTGTATTGAGAAAAGCATTACTGATTCCTGGAAATGCTGATAACTTTCTACAAATTTTTTCTCATTCTGACATTGATGCTGCAATATCTACTCTCCTCTAGATTTCTAGTTTTCCTCCTCAAAAAAAATTTTAAAAAAACAATCAAAACATTTACCTGCAGGGGCCAGGAATATAGCTCAGTGGCATAAGCACCTGCAGAGATAAACAAAACAAAAGAAAACAAAAACACTTACCTACATATGTTTACCTTGCACCTGTTGTCCTTTAACCTTAGAATTCTCACTTTGCTCTCCCCATTGTCTGATAAGTTATAGAATATATGTTTCCTCATAACAAAACTGGACCAAGGCAAATACGACAATCATCTGGGTGATAGAAAGTAAAATGTATCCATCTTCCTTTTAAATTTGCTGTTATAGACAGCATGTATAAAAACCAGTACTTTATTTTTTTTAATCAAAGAAGTTAGACTTCCTACAACACCTGTGATTCTAGTTTCAGCACTTCTAAGCTTAATGGACATCCTTGTTTGTCATATATAAAGTAAATTATATTGGAAATATAGTAACAGTTTTAATGACTGATCCTTCATTATATACTCAGATGTGAAGAATCCAAATAATGAGATGAAAACCAAATCAAGCAAGCATACTAAAAACAGTATCATTCATTTGCCAGAATTAACCTCCAAAATACAGATTTTTTTTCAAATTATAAAGATAACTGCAGCAAAATGTCCATACAGTCTTCAATCAATTCCTTGACCTTCAGATATTAGATGTTCCAAAATAGTCAAGTATCTAATTATAATCAAGTAACCCTTAAATCAAAACCAGAAGCTAAAATTGATGGGTTTTATATCTATAATTGTGATGTAGTTTTAATATTTTAGCATGATCTGTATCTTAGCTGAAGTCAGTATAAATTTTTGCTGTGCAAATACACTAACAAATATGCACTTACTCTTTGTTGGCAAATCTAATTTTTAAACAGTTGTCCAATCTTGGAAATAGCCCAATTTTATAAATGAGATTACCTTAATATTAACCAAATAAAGAGTCTTTCTAAAACATACTTCAAATTTCTTTTGTATAAATATGTTTTCACTTTGATTCTTAATATGCAGTATTGTTAAATTAAGCAATATAAAGTAAATGTTAATATGGTCACAGGTATATTGTCAAATAAAAATACTAATTCATTCCCTGTATCAATTTACTGGATTGAAATAATTTTTAATTTAAAAAATAGTGCACTTTTACTTTTTAGGAACAAAACTGCAAACAATAGCAGTTTGTTCTCAACTTTTAAAGTAGATTGAGGAAGTTTTTGTCTCCTTATAAATTTAGATGCAGAGTAATTGTTCATCCTGGTTTAATTAAACTGAATTCATCAATAGAATGTTAAGACTGCTAAGAAAGTCAATGAATTCTGAAAAGTATGTAAAAGTGTAAATATTTAAAGCAAATTAATTATAGCTAGAAATAAAGATATATGTAATTTTATGCTTTACTTTAGAATATCTTAATATTTACAGCATAATACTATAAAAATCAGAGAGTTTTCTTTCATACCAATTTTAATTTTTAGCTTATTAAAATAAATGAACAAGTAATAAAGTATTTTTAATGGTTTTCCCTCTATAGCTACCCTACTTCATTAGTGGTTCTTGAACCATAATTAGTCCACATTTATTTTGCTTTGTTCTAGTTTTTGTGATATAACCAACATTTTAAAACAAGTTTAAAATAATAACTGTGTGTATTTCTGATTTGTCATTAAATATCAAATGTGACAAACTTGCTTTTATCTATCTAGGCAAATAGTGCCTTGATTGAGTCATTCATTGATAGTACCCCAGGCCCTTGCTGGCATGTGAATTAGAAATCCTTGAGGGTTTTCAGAAAGTTCTATGTAATAAAATTATTAATAATCAGTTTCAAGTAGCTACATAAATCTTTCAATTATGTTTGTTTAAATATATTTTTCTAATTTTTGTTGCATTTCTCAGCAATGTATAAACATAATTTTTATACAGCAGTATACAATTGGCAAAAGTGTACCTATTTTTAAAATTTTTCTGCAACATTAAATGTAATTTCCATTTAGGAGGGAGGTAATGTTTAAAGTGGCTTATTACCACATGAATACTTACCATAATATAGTTTGTATTTGGAATTAAATTTATAATATTTTTTCAATGTCTTTCCTCTTAACTGTTTGTTTTTCTACTCTAGTAAGAAAATTATTGTGGTGTGCTCTAGTATATAGTGGAAAAGGCTCTATTTAATGTGGCAATTACGTGCACATTCTCAGTAAAGTTGCATAAACCTTTGGATGCTATCCTTTATGGGCTAATCAGTGGAGTACACAGAGAAGAAAACATTTTAGCTTTGAGTTTGAATGGTTAAAATTTCAGTCAGTGTGTTTGCATCCATGTTATATCATTCCCATTGTTCATATCCTGTGTATTTAATTTCAATCATCTGAGATTCTAATGAAAAAGAGCAAAAATTCAGCAAATTCAAATTAATTTTATTCTTTGTTTATCCACATGCCAATAATTATAACAGAATCATAGGCTTGTCTCACTTACTGTATCACAGATTGTTTATACCCTATTTCTCTCCTTTTAGAGAGGCCATCTCTCATTAATCTAGACATATCTTTTCAACCTTTCTTCTGAACAACTTACAGTTCTTTAAAATAGATATGATAAAAATCTATATTCCTTTCCATACCAAATTGATAATTTCTAAAAGATGGTACAGTTTAATTTCATTAAGATGTTTATTTAAATTAGTAGTACCAGAAACATCATTTTAAGAAAATGCTCATTATATACTATGTTTCTTCTCTTAATGGGGAATAAGTCACTTTTGATTTAAATTAATTTGAAGACAAAAGATAAACATTGAATGGTGCTTTCCATCCTCTCTGACAATTGGAAGTTGTCATTTTAATTTAGAGCAGATCCATGTCATTGCAACCACTGTGATTCTCCTGTATATGAAATCAAAGTCTAGTCAGTTGCAAAAGGAAGAGAAAACCACCACTGCATAAGATAAATACAATCCAGAGGCAATTGTGCTAACAGGATTTAATTTGTCTTTCAGTAGTTCCATTAGTGAAGTGTCATTGAATGTGTTAGTTTAGAAAGGAACTCAATGTCTTGTCACTCTTGGGTGGCATTTTCAATGAGTTAAGCACTTACGTATGTGTTACCAAAAAGTTATTTTGTGTAGTTCAGAGAAGCATTTTTGTTGGATGTATACCTTGAAAGTTTTGTTTACATTATGTCCTTAGGGATTTTCTTTGTTTTAACAGCATGCAGCTTGACAGAAATACACTACCCAAAAAGGGACTAAGGTATATATTTCTCTCAGCGCAATTGCTGCTTTTTTTTTTCTGTTGTTACGTAAACTTTGTGTGCTTGTCTTCTTTATTTCTTTGTTTGCAATGTAGCACCTGACATTGAGGGTAAAATCACTGTATCTAAATACTTTCTTTCACCCAAAGAGTTAGTGAGATGGCCTGTAGGAAAAGACAGTGGTAGAAATTAAGTGGTGACTCAAATTAAATTAATTCCAGTATGATTACCACTATTCTGAAGACATGAGATGTCTTTAAAAGCTTATCATAGGCCTTACTTGGAAGATGGGGCACTAACTTTTGGGAGAAGGTAGAACTAACTCATTTCTCCAAATTAAAATATCATCACTTCTTTAATTTTTGCATCTTGGAGGCATATGCTTACAAAACCCCAAAATCCATGCAGTCTGCAGATGTAACTAGTAATGATCAAAATTCAAGAATGCTCCTATTTGAGTCAAAGGAAACATTTCATCATCACCACACAGTACCGTAATTAAGCTGTGATTATAGCACCCTTTGCTAAAAAACACACAGAGCCTCAATTATTATTTTTCAGCTGTGCTGGTATCAGTTGAATTTAAATCTGAATAAATCTTGTAATAGTTAATAACCTCAAAATAATTATCAGCTCATAATAAAAAATAAAATGAAAATTTAATTCATGGCCGTACTGTAGCACATATTTTTTTCTGAGGAGGAGATATAGAGTAAATTGCTAATGGAGGGGAACACTATAAACATATTAAACTGCCCAGTTTGGGGAGAAAGAACTTAATTAGTCTGGAAGAACAGAGGTCAGAGTAGGACTTTCTGCATTATCCTTTTTCTGTTGAATTTGTTAGCAAGAATAAACAGCTGACAAGTATTCTGTTTGAAAAATTTTATCTAGACAATTATTCCAATAAAGTGAGCACATTTCCTTGCCTTCCTTAAAACTGTTAAGCATTATAACAAACGCATTTTAACAACTGTTTTTCCTTTAAAAAAAAAAAAAGTCCATCAGTATGTGTTCCATGTCCTATGCTTTTCTGTGAACATCCCTCCACTTCCTTTGGTTTCTGTCCTACCACTGTGTATCATTTTTGGTCTATGCTTCCACCCACATTACAACCTTTCAAGCACTGTACTTTGGGTCCTCCTCAGTTAACTTGGCTGTCTGCTCATTGCTTATGATTTTCAATTTTATATCTCACAGAAGTGTAACTTTCCTCTCAAATGCCTCCTTTCCTGTGGGATTCGAACAGATGGTGTCAAATCATCTGGAAGAACTGAGCAATTCTAATTAGAATCAATCTGCTTGAGATTGTTGTTCAGTCTGAAATAGTAAACTCCTCTCAATTGTTTTCCTGTCCGGGTAATGCCTTGCCCTTGTAGATGTGTTTAAGCGTCTAAGCTGTGCTGTTTTGCAGATACACTCCGTCATCTCGGCAGACCAACCAAGAAGAGGGCAAAGAGTGGTTGCGTTCTCATTCTACTGGAGGGCTGCAGGATACGGGCAGCCAGTCACCCCTGGTCTCCCCTTCTGCAATGTCGTCTTCTACTACAGGAAAATACCACTTTTCCAACTTGGGTAAAATATTCTAAAACATAGATTGTACTTTTTTTGTTTCATTCCCACTAACACAGGAGCCCTGGTATTGCCCCATAAAAATTATTTGTGCAGTAGTTCATAGTTCAGAATAATCTGTAAACATTATGTTGTTAATTATTTGCAATGATTGCTTAACACAGACAATCCTCTCATTGTAGTTTGATCTAAACTACAGAAACTTATTTGATTTTTTTTTTTAAAGTCTCTTCATTAGTTAGGGGCAGTGGTAGAAGTCAGTCCCGTAATACTGGACTGAAAGCCCAGCAACTTACCCACTGTATCTTAGAATCCTCTTTAAAGCAAGTAAACGATTTCTTCTTCTTTCTTCTTCTTCTTCTTCTTCTTCTTCTTCTTCTTCTTCTTCTTCTTCTTCTTCTTCTTCTTTCTTCTTCTTCTTCTTTCTTCTTTTTGTTTAAACTGCTGAAACTTTTTTGAAACAAAATTTAATCCTTTGGTAGAAAAACAGAAGATAGAAATCTTTACAGAGAAAATGACATTCAACAAAATGACTGTGAGATGGCTTCTTTTAACATCATTAAAATTAAATATGAATTCCTGCTTAGACAATATTCTATGAATACTTTTAGATAAACCCAATGAAAAATAAATTGCTATATTAGCCACTGAGTTGCTTTCCACATAGCAATCACTTTATGAAGTATAAAATCATTTGCATAAATAGCATAGAAAACAAGGAAGAGTGACAATGTTTAAATATGTCACTTATAATTTAATATATCTATTGGCTTTAAAAATAGATTATTTATCTTCTGTCATGTCACATATGAATTAGTGTGATTTATTTTTTTCACATGAGAAATTTCTTTGTAATGTTGTCCCCACAGATGATCCACATTCTTCAGTAATTTGAACTTTTCAACTTTCACACATTGGACCCAACTCTATTTCTTTTCTGTCACAACTTTTTCAGGTCAGGCTTTTAGCAATTAAAAGCAATTATTTTGGTCATGGTTTTATGCGAGCTAATTAATTCTTACCAACTGCAAGTTTTCATTGCTTAATCTACACAGTGACAAAGCTTCTTTGTACCATAAATTCCAAAGGAACCGTAGTTTATATTTACTTTAAAGCATAGTTATAAAGCAGAACAAAAAGCTTCAGTCATTAACTTCAAAAACAACAATTGAAAATGTTTTTGTTAAGTTATAGGAATATAAAAGAAAATCTAATTCCGTGGACCATCTAAAGCAAACCCAGCTCATCTCATAGCTATAAATTTACTTCCTATCACTTACAAGTTTATGCATTAACTGAATTTTGATTAGTTGACTCCTACCATTTTTCTACTATCATTCTGTTTAAGTTCATCTGTTCAATTATCCTGAAGAAAACAAAGAAAAACTTGTGTCTGACCTTGGAGAAGCCTCGGTTTTCTCAATTTTCCATTATATTACGTGAGTATGTTTAGGTCATATTAGGAAGAGTGACATGGATTATGTACAAAAAAATGAGAAATGAGAAGTACAAAGGGAAGACCTGATAGACTCTGACAAATAATCATTTTATTCTAAAACATGTTTTATACTCTAAGACAACAACATTCATCAACTTTGGGTGATCTTCCCCTTTAGTTGGGTATAATTCACAGAAAAGTAACTACACAATTTCATGTGAAGGAGATTCTCAATTTAGAAATAAGAGAAGCTAATACAAAATTCTGGCATTTAAATTAAGGCCTTATTTACCAAAAATATCACATATTTGTATGGAGATAAATTTCTTACAAGTTTGTGTAAACTAAATTATGAGAACTTCATGTCAGTAGAACCAGTGTGTTTTTACAAATATATTTTAAAAATTGAGATATAGCATTGAAGACTGCATTTGATTACCTAGATTGTAGAGTTGAAGTACAATTAGTATGAAATGTGAATTATACTTGTACTGATAACAAATCATTTCTGTAGAACTTTAGTGCCCTGTTGACTTTGACTTAAAAACTACTGTCAGCTACATCCCTTACTTTTCATTTATGAAACCAAGAGTCTAAAAGATCAAGTTCAGATTTCTAGGAAGTGAATGTCTTTATCTATTGTGTTTTCACAGTAGCATCAGGCATGATTGTCATTTCTCCCTCTCAAAGTACTTCAGCCTTTTCTTTGGTGACACCACCCCGTTGATTCTCTTTATAATTTTCCAACTGAAATTCCTCCTCTTCATGTAACTATCATTTGTAATATAAACTGGGCCATTTTTGAAAGTGAAAGAGACTGTATTTATAAGTGATCTAGGTTTTAGGTATAAATTCTGGATAATACAATCCATCTTCCATCTTCTAAGATTTTTTTCTTGTTAGACCTTTTCTCATCCTAAATACATGTTCTATGCTCTCATCCACAACTTGAATTTTTCCTCTCAAGTAAAAATTCCTTTTTTTACTATGAGAATTTTTTTTGAGCCCTAAAACTCAAATTCTTTAAACATAGACTATATAACCACATCAAATCAAAAGTCTTTTCCTTAACTATTCTCCTATCTTTCCCTTACAATTTCACATACTACTCTCTATCAACTACTCCAAAGCAAAATCTCAGTATAATCAACAGGCTTACTCAAAACTCTACTATCTTCCATCATGTTCTGTGACAGAAAATAAAGTGTAATTTTTGCTTTTTAAAAAATGGTAATACATCTCACTTTTCAGTGTCATTACTATGCTAAAACTTTTCTTAAACTTAGAAAATTTCAATAGATTACAAATTGATCTTCCTGTTTCAACTGCCTGAGTGTAAACATTTTCAGCCAATGGGCTTTGTGGAAAAAAATCTTCTTACCCGTGTGAGAATGTTCTCACTCTTACCGAGATTTTATAAGCAAACATACTTCTGGTATTCTAAAATTTCTAAGCTGTATAATTTTATATGGGAAAAAAATGACTAGTTTTTAAATGTGAAAATAAGTTTTAAAGAGTTTTGATTGTATTTTTTACTTGAATTTATATTTATTGGCCAAGAATGTGGGCACTACTAAAACTTAGTAAGAAATTAAAGTTTCTCTACTATTAAGCTTTTAAAATATGTAAAATGTAATTAACTAAATTTGAGTTAAGTATGCTGTTGTCCTATATTTGCGTTGAATGTCCATTGTTTTCAGTTTGATCAATATTTTCTGAATGATCAGCGAAATGCATTATTAGTATCACTCATGAGTTGTGGTATTTATGTTTTTTTAATCCTTTCTATATATTAAAATGTGTAAAAATATAAAAAATTTTACATAAATTATTACAACATTCACATATAACAAGTATTCGAAATTTAAGAACACTATAACTAGGTTGTTTATTGTATGCTATTATGAACTACTGCTGAAATAAACAATAATTTATGGGTATTGCTCTACATGCTAGCTATATTAGAGACCATCCCCACTCAAGAAAGGATATCAGAATATAATTCATATAAACTAAGGCTTTGGATTAAACTTCATTTTGTATTGGTCATGGTTTCCGTAAGGACTCTTATAACCTGGTAAAACTAATTGTGATGTCCCATGAATGACAGTGATTGCTTACATTCATTTTTCACATTGCCACAAGGGTTATTATGCCAAAGCATTAGCATTAACACTTCCTCAGGTCTACACAGTAGATGGCCCTTTGCATACAGAATGATTATTAAACACATTTGCATGGGAACAGCTTCTATGCTTTTGCTGCCAAACATCTTTTTACCTGGAGTATTTTTTCTTTCCATATGCACCTTTCAGCCATTCAGAATAAAACTTTTTCTTTTATACCTATGGAAGCATAGACTGTCACGGACTCACATCTGATTCAGTCATCCACTTATGATGTAAATGTTTGTGATATCTCTTATTTCTTCTTTAAACTCATCAATGACATAAACTATTTAAACCTAGAAATAGCATATATCTGAAGTTTTTTCTCTACAAAAATTAAATAATTTTTTTCTGAATTTTTAACTGTTCTACTTAATTAAATGTGAATATTCCAAGATCAAATGAAAATTCTGAGAACAGCACTTTTTCTTATTTAAAATAATATCCTAAATACAGTTTATGTCTAGCTATAGAAGTAAAGGTGCAGAGAGACTTGGAAATTTTTAAAAGTTCAGTTCACATTTGTCTTTAGATCATCTCCTCAATTTTTAAAAATTGGCTTTGCTCTGTGTAGTTCACGTAAAATGCTCTCAGTAGCCTTCTTTTCCTTAATAGATGGCCACATCTATTTCTCGCCTATTTAGAAATTCTTAAGTGTCTCTAGAGTTGAGAAACCATTGATTCTGCCATCTTTCTTTCTATAAATTCATTTTCTGACAAGAGGTAGGACCAATTCTCACTTTCTTTTAACCTGTCATTCTAATCGTTCAAACCCCAGCATAAGAGACTGACATGCTTTATCTTTTTTCAGTAAGTCCAACCAACCTGTCTCAGTTTACCCTGCCCGGGCCCACCATGATGCGCTCCAACAGCATCCCAGCCCAGGACTCCTCCTTTGACCTCTATGACGACGCGCAGCTCTGTGGGAGCGCCACGTCTCTGGAGGAGAGACCGCGAGCCATCAGTCACTCGGGCTCATTCAGGGACAGCATGGAAGAAGGTGCGTGTGAGAGCAGCAGGGTAGGGATGAGGTAATTCTGTTTAACCCGGAAAGGGAAAGTATCCAATCACAAAACAAAGCTTACTGAAGAGCAAATAAATGACTAAATGCAATTCTCATTTAGGAAACCCTCAAACTGGAGAGCATTTGGAAATATCCTTGAATTTGTATAGATTAATGCTGGCTGTAGATCAGTTTAGAAAATGAAACCAGTTTTCTAATACAGAAATGCACAAAATTTTTGAGGCCTCCCATATCTGTCAAATTTTACAGTGGATGTTTTGTTTCATATCTCAAAGAGTTATAAAGACACACAAAGCTGGAAAAGTGTCTTGTGAAAATTACATTTTGTTGATTTGTAGTCTCAAAAACGCCCTCTGGTGTTAGTTTCTTATATCGTTTTAGAAATCACATTGTACCTACATTTTACTTTATAAGTCATTTTTAGTCGGTAAACAGTAAAATTCTCACCTGATTTAATAAATGTCTTTACCATTGTACAATTCTATGTGAATACCTTCAATAAATCTATTTTTTAAAAGTTATCTTAATATTCAAATGCTCTTATTTTTAAACTATATTTTCAAATGTTAAAATTTTTAATAGAGATATTTAAAATTTCATAAGTGATTTTTAAAATTATTATTCACAAAGGAAAATATGATGTACATATTATAAAGCATATTATCTGAGGATAAAATGAAACCAAACAGAAATCCAAACTCATTATAATAAAATCAAACATTAAAACAGCCATACTTTCATAGACAATAATTATGTCTAAAAGAAAAATCTACAAATCTTGAAACATTCCAAGATTAAAGCCTGTAGCTGCCCAGTTATTATAGTATAAATTTAAGCAAGCTTTGTTCTTTCTCCTTTTTTCCCCTATCTTCTGATTTAAAGTATCTTCTGACTAAAAGTTTAGGTAGCTATGAAAATTGACTCATGTTTTTTAGGTCATCACTATACATTTAACATGCTGGCACTAAATCAGTTGGCAACAGTTGCCTCTACCTTTTGGGATAGTAACCAAGCCATTGAATTCACTGTGGCAGATTATAGTAAATTATACCCTGTGAATCACCTGACTGACCTGTGTAGCAGAAAATATGTAACTAATGCGAAAGGTAAGATCATTGCTTCTTTGTCCTTCTCTCAAAGACAGCCTTTTGTAATATTTCAAAAATGACTCTCTAAACACATAGATGCTTTCCTGTATCCCCTTATTTACAAACAGAATGATGAGTATGTGCTGGAAGTTCTAGTGTTCCACACATGGGTTTTATAATAATCTGAGCCAGAGAATGCCAGCCTAAGTAGGCAAGTTGGTTTTTTGCTATCTCTGCACTGAATATTACACTACTATTTTTCTTAAATTGTTATCTAGATCTTAAATTTCTAAAGAAACTAATTTTGCATTTAAAACAGTTTAAAACATTATTAAACCAGGGTCAAAGGACTTTACTGATAATTTGCCCAACACTAGCACTTACAAATGAAGCGATTAAGCTACAAAATCTAAGGTCACAGGCTTATAAATAAGAAGTGGCAGATAAAGAATAAATATAAAATTTTCTGATTCATTGTCCGTATTCTGATATACCATGCTAACACTCTTAGTTCATATAAGAGCTAGCAGTTTAAATACTATGCCTTTTGTAAATGGGCTCACAGATGAGTACTTCGTGTTCCATAAATTGATAGTATTCTTGCAAGTTAGAAATCTGGAGGGTGTTCTTTGGCCCTCTATTGACCACATGCATCATCGTCACTAAACATCGTCACTTCTAAAGAGGTTCTTGGTGTCTTGAATTAATCCACTTGTTTTCTTCTGCTTTTCCAGACCATTTGGGACAAAGTGATGAGCACTTCTCCTGTGTTCTTATACCAGCATATTGATCTCATTAGCATATGTATTATTGTGTTGTAATTATCTTTTTAATTGTATCTTTCTTTAGCTAATATTTGTTTAAAGCATGCATTTATGAAATACCTATTATTTCATAAGAAAAGGAATCTTTGGCAGTCAAAATATAATATTATCATCCTTTAGCATTTAATGTATTTGAATTAATATATTACTGAAAGATAAAATGGATTTGGTGGTTTAATATGGTATTTTAACATATAGAAATAAAAAGCTGAATTTTACATTCTCGGTTTTTGTGAGACAACATTTTGAAAATAAGAAGTATTTGTGTATTACTATGATTTCTGAAGAAACTAATTTTCCACTTTATTTTTTCAACTTTATTTTTTGCGTTTTTGAGACAGGGCCTTCTATGCAGTTCAGGCTGGCTTGAACTCACTTCCTAGCCCAGCCTGGCCTGGAACTCACAGCTTCCTGAGTGCTAAGATTACAGGACATCAACTCTTAAATAATGTTTAAATAGCAGAATGGCTAAAATGATTATTTCCTTAAATTATAGATAGAAACGAATTCTGAAAATATTTTTTGCATAAAAATGAAATTAAATAAATAAAATGCATAAAGATTTTTACTTTTAAAAGTTTGTGACAACTTTAGTCTGGATTTCCAGATCTTCTCATGTCTTAATATTATAATCTCCAAAAAATTTACAGCAGAATCATTTTCAGAATTTTATAGCTAGCTATTTTTATTTTATTTCCCTAACTGCCTATCCCTTACTTTTCAGTAAAGGCGTAAAGTGTATGGGTAGATTTTCATATTTTAATTCTAATTCTTCTTTTTTTCTTCCCCAGTTCATGGCTCTTCACTGTCCTTGGTCTCCAGCACTTCTTCTCTTTACTCTACAGTAAGTGCTAGCTGTTAAGGAAAAGCTTCTCCCTGTGCCAGGCATGCAGATACTTGCTGAGCAGATTAGCACTTACACAGATGCTATGTAATAAATTAAGGTGGTAGTCAAAGCTATTGGACACCCAATGAGGTGGCAGGTGCTACTCCAACCCTTGGAGGACCCATTACTACGCAGTTTCACTTGATTTCTGTGAGTGAAATACAAACAATGAGTGAACAGAAAACTCAGTCTTGTAGAATGTCTGAGGGTAAGGGCTCCTCAAACCAGGTACTAAGCTCTACCGTAATTTCATGAACCTTGCTTGGTTCTTTGACCCATGGCTATTAATTTCTCTACAATATTTTTCTCTTTTATTCTGTGATTTTAAAGTTATTTCCTGAGAATATGGTGCCCAAGAGTAAAATTTTAAAAGAACTGCCTATTTTTGAAAACATATCTTCAAAATAGAGTTTAATTTAAAATATTTTATGTCTCAGGAGTATCCAAGTTTCAATTTCTTTTCCCAGTGGGTGAAATTATAGCTTTTTTTCCAAAATGAGTTCTTTTGTTCATTAACTATAATTTCATCTTTTTTAAAAAGGCTGTAGGAATTTATGCCCTGTAAGAAGCTTCCTTCATGCCTTGGTAGTAGTGAAGTACATTTAAAGCTGCTTACTGAATTTCAGTGAGTCTTGAGTACTATGAGTAATTCTCAATCCTGCCCTGAATGATTTGTGAAAAGTTCACAATCTTCAACTGCCACTGAGCAATGAAGCATTAAGGACAATATTAATTTTTTTCACTCTTTTCCATTAGTTTTAAATGTTACAGCCTTTGGCTTGTAAGTTAAACATGCAAATTTACTGCCATAGATGGATCATTTTGATAGAACCATCATTGCAGTTAGAGTATTATTCTTGTCTCTCCTTTTAATAATTAAAATTACCAACAAGTTCAAAAATGAAGAGAACACTGTGTTTATATGAATTTACAGTTTGCAGCTAAAGAGAAAGAAGGAATGTGAAAATCCATTGAAAGAATACATCCTGTGTTCTATTGTGACAGTATTACCTCATGTTGAGGAATTCTGTAATGTAAGTCTCTACATAAAGTCTAATCATAAAATGTGAGAATATTTTAATAAGTACAGTAGCATTTGGATAAAACTTTCATATGAATCCAAAGAAAGCCTCATGGAAAAAGATAGTTTTAAGGGAAACAAATGAGAAATTTGTCTATAGTGAGGTCTCATAGACTTCTGTGATAACACAAATATTCCATGTCTCCACTAGCTATTGCAGTGACCACTAGCCACAGATTGCTGTTGATTATTGCAAATGTGTATCCTATGGCAGAGGAAATGAATTTTTGTTTTAATTTGCCCAAATTTATAATGCTGGTTTATAGGGAAATACAGAGTGCATGTAAAATTCGTAGAAGGATAAACAATTTGAAAAATGCATACTGTATCCATGTATGAAAATATCACACTGAATCACATTAACATATATAATTAATACATATTAATCAAAAAGGAGACATAGTAACAGGGATCATTCTTTCTGAGGCAGAAAAAAACAGGAGTTTGAGGCCAGCCTGGGTTGTATACTGGGTTCAAGACCAGCCAAGACTGCATAGTGAGACTCTTTCTCAAAAACCAAAACAAAATCAAAAGCAACGCAATATATTTTTAATTGTAGAAAAATAGAAGTGGGATAGCCAAGCAATAAAGCTAATTAAAAACAATCAAGAGGTGTAATTGAAGTGTATAATAAGAAAGTGTGAATAATGTGGAAAAAATTAAGGAGAATATGTGCATCTATAAATAGGCCAATGGTTATAGCTGCAATGATTGGAAATCCCACTGAGATCAAACCCTCCCATGTTTACAGTCCCCTGTAGGCCTTGATACCTCTTTTCAAGGAGGCCACAGCTTCTGCCACCACTTCCTCCTCCTGCCTTCCTGACACTAAAGCTAAATTTGAGTCAAAAACTGTTGCTTTTCCTACAAACAGAAATAATCCTTTAATTTGTTTTTTTTTTTTTTCATTTTTTGAGACAGGTTTTCACTATGTGTTCAGACTGGCCTTGAACTTACTATGCAGCCTAGACTGGCCTCAAACTAGCAATGATCTTCCTGCCTCAGCCTCCTGAATGCTGGGACTATGGGCTTGTGATACCACACCCAACTTTTAAGAAATATCTCTAAGTCTGAAATATAAGTTGAGGAGTATTAAGAGTATCTCTATTAAACCTAGAAAAATCAAAGATAAAGTAGCAAAACTATCTGGTTTTCTTTTTGTTAATATCTATAATCTTTTCATTCTTCACAAGTCTGATTCTGTTAGATATTTAAATTTTAGATCATATAATAGGTACTTTTTCTATTGCTTGTAATTGTCTTGGACTCATTCTGAATGTAGATACTAATTTATATTGGCTTCCTGAGAATAAATAGCATGATTGATTAATTGCATATCCCTTTTACATGTTGTTTACCATAGACAATGGCAAATAAGTGATATTTTGCTTAATAAACATGAGTGCTAAGTAAATGAACATTTAATGGCTTATATAATAAAGAATCAACTGAGGTAACTTTATTTGGGAAATGTTTTTTATATTATTTACTATCTTTCAGGATATTGGTATTGATTCAAAGCCAACATTAAAAATGACAACTAATCAAATTCTATCATGATATCATTAATCCCATACCTAAACCACTAAAAGAAATACAGTCATATTCTGACTTAGTGATTCAGCTTTGTAGCAAAGCTCTGAATGGACAAAGATAAGAATTTTAAAACATGATAATTTTAAAAATCAGCTGTGAGAAAGAAATATACAGAATTAATGTTAACCAATATACAAAAGTTATGCTTCCTCTTTATATTTGTCACTTATGTCTATTTTAATGAGAAATGTGAACACTTCTGATTTTTTAAATAAATCTATTTTTCAAATATATGGATTATTCATTGAGTCTGTAACCAATTTAACATAATCCTAAAACAACTAAAAACAGAACTTGGACCAAATAAAATGGCAAAAACTTTACCAAGAATCAGGGAAAATTAATTATCAGAGTTAACTTTGCCATTTTCATTGCATAAGGTAATTAGAATTTGAACTTGAAATTCCTTGCTTCTGAATCAAAAACCAATTCATGAAATCTTGAAATTATTAGAATTTAAAAAGATAAAATCATCACTTAAAAAATTAAAAATAAGATGTCAAATATTCAAGATGTATGTCAGCATTGCCTTTAGACATGAATTTCTTACCATGGCTGCTAAGATTCTACTAGTTCACCGCTGTGTTACCTGCTACCATATTACAAATGCCACTGTTTTCAAGGTAGAGAAAATATAAAAAAGATAAAAGTTGGATAAGGAAAATGCTTGTGCATAAAATATATCCTGATAATTATATTCTTTATTCTATATATTCTAGAGAAGAAGAAATAAAAAGTGGTTCAGTTATTTTGCATCAATTAATCAGGAAGTATCAAAAAAGATAAAGAGGATCAGAGATTGTTTTCCAGCTTCAGTTCTGTTACAGCAGAGATCACACGTGTATTCTTCAGAGATAGGTGTTCTCCAGGTTTTTCAAAAATGAGGAATTTTCCCAAATGCAATAGTACGTGACCTCATTTTCTGACATTTTGCAGCCCAGCATGAAGAGAACAAAAAAAGCTCAAAATTCGCTGTAATGACATCAAAAGCATCCCAGGAGTTTCTGCCCACCCAGCCCCATGTCCATGAGCTGTATCACCAAAGACCGTTCACTTGCATCACTGCCTTCGCACTGTTAGTGTTTCGCTGACTTACAGCCCAGTACACTTAATTAATAATCATTTGGGAAAATACAAGAAAGTAGAAACTAATAACCTTTATTTTCTGTCGTGACCAAGAAAGGCCAGTTTCCCTCCAGCTGTATTTGGCAGTCTTATTATATGTAAATCATAGAATAAAGCTATTACTCTTAAATATTGGCTAATGAGTTTTATGTAATTTCATTGAGTCCATTTTCTACATTCTGTATGAAAATGTGCAGTATTTCATTTATTACGCACCCATAATTTTAGAGCATAATTCTGTAGCAGTGGCCTTAGTCTTTAATTCTGTCTTCCTTTAAAACATATTATATATCCATGGATTAAGTTACTTATATTTTAAAGTGCTTCATTATATATATATATATATATATATATATATATATATATATACAGTAATATTCATTTTAAATCCTATAGGACCCTGTTGTTAGTATAATAATTGAAAATTTTTGTGCATTTTACACTACCATATTTGATCACAAAATGTTAAAATATGATTTATTGAAATGTAATAATGAATTGACATCAATTTGTATAGTTAAGATTCTGTTTCTTTTTTACCTTTTACAGGCTGAAGAAAAGGCTCATTCAGAGGTAACACTGCAATTTTGAGTATTTTATTTTTCATCTCTGATGAAATATGTGTTGTTACCAGTAGAGGGCTCTATGACATAATAGAATAACTACAGGACTCCTTAGAGCCTAACTAGTTCATAAATGAAATGGTCTTAGGTATTACGTTGCATCTTAAAAGGCAGTGAAAGGAAAGTTTTACAACAAACTCTCGTATATCATTCTCTATTTGGTCTTAGCTCAACATCTCATAAATTGCCTGCAGTGATGGGGACTCATTAAATATTGATGAATGAATACGGTATAAAATAGAAAAGCCACCATTTTTTCTGTTTCATTACCATCTCTGTCCCACCTCCTGTGAGATCCTCTGCATAGGATTACAAATACCTAGATTCAAGGCACCAGGCCTACATAACATAGATGCCAGCATCTAAACCCATCTCCTTTTTTGCCATGACCTCATCACCTCTCATCAGTCTTTTATGTCTTGGATGGTCTATTGTTCTCATTACACACATTTCTCAATTATCTGTTTAGTACAATCATGCACAAATCAAACAGCAAGCTGTATAGAAGATTTTTTTTAATCTTTGTATAAAAATGGGCCTGGCTAAGAGAGAGAAAAAAACTTTAATTAGGACTTTATTCAAAGTGTAACGACTCTTTGATAGATTTATACTGAAGCAAAAATAAGTGCCTTAGCTACATCATTTGTTTAAAAAAAAACCCTCCTTTCCTTTGAAGTCTTATTTCATTGATATTGATTATATAATTTATAATTACTAAAGAACAAATCTGATTTTTTAAAATCTTGGGTTTTTTTTACATCACAGTCGCATACCAAAGTTTCTAATATCAATCATAACATAACTACTGAGCTATAGAAATGTTATTGTTATTTGCCTTAATAATAGTTGTCCTTTTATCATTTTTACTTTTCAGCGGGCCACAGTGTCTTGTTTTTTTAAAAAAATATTTAAATTACTTTACAATTTCTGGCTTATACATTAATGGAATTAGAATCATGTAATAGAGAGTATTAATTTGAGAAAGTCTTTTTCAGCTATATCAGTCTAAGAATAAAACAGATGCTCTACTTTCTAGAGCTATTTTTAGTTATCATCTCATGCATATAACTCAAATGTTAGTTGAGGCTAAGAATGTCACTTTATATGAAATAAAAATGAAATGGAATAGTATTTGGTGAAATTGTACAAATGTCTACTATCTCTGCTTGCAGCTGTGGGTTCTCTTCCCTTTTTAAATTCTCTCAGTGTTGACTACCATTTCTTTTCCACCAAATCTATTATGAGAGGGGAAAAAAGGCAGTTAATGAACTGTGTTCACAATGCTTTTGCAAACTGAGACAGTTTTCTGAAAGTACAACTTCAACAATAGCACCTTGTTTATGGGGCGGGGGAGAGTAGAAGGTTTGGCATTTTAAAGAACTGAAATTCCTTGAGAAAAAATAAACATAGAATCTTGTCTTATATTTGTAAATATTTTACATTTTAATCACTTCCAAACAGCATGACATATTTAGATTGTACTACAGACAAAGTTTGTATCAGACCAGGAATTTAGCTCAGTGTCCTAATTGACATTTGATCACTATTGTATAGCTGGCGTTCACATCTCTTATGTTTAGCAACAGGCATGGCTAAAGAATCTAAATATAGCGCTTGCGTTCTTGGGTTAAATTCTTAGTTCTATTAATCTATTAGTATATTGAATTGATTTTTTTAATTACATTCAGCAAATCCATAAGCTACGAAGAGAGCTGGTTGCATCCCAAGAAAAAGTTGCTACTCTCACATCTCAACTTTCAGCAAATGTAAGTTGATTTTGATTTTTAAATGTATCAGAACAGATTTTTTATGTACTGGAATGGGAGAGTTTTATTAATAGACCTTAAACGTTCAAAATTGTGCAGACATAAGTTACCGAATAGTAGGACTCATTTGGAGCTCCAGTTTTCTGAAATGTAAGTCTAAATTGAAGAGTAGTCAGGATGTGAAAAAAAGAGTAGTTGAATGTTTTTAAATGGTATTTTGTACCATACTGAATTGCAAACAGTGGTAACTTTTATAAACATTCACTTCTTTTCTAGTTTCTTATTTTTGTTGCTCTCCATCAAGTTTCTCCCAAGTCATGACATGATAAGGTTTGCTAGTATTTCCTGCCTCTCTTAGTTCCATTTATTGAACAATTAGGTAACCATAAAGTTAAGCCTAAAAATGACCTTAGATCAAAGTATGGATAGCAAAGCTACATGGTACATGAGACACAGTTCTCTCAAAAAACCTTGGCAGATTTCTCAAAGCAATTTGAAATGGAAACACTTTTACTGGCACCAAAACAGCTCAGAATGGCAGAAATGATGTCAACAAAGGGCATCACTTATATTAATATTTATTGACTGTCTTTCCTTGTGCTAGGGAGTTCTCAAAGTAGATACAGAATAATAAAGGAGAACGTGTGGCATTGTGCCCACTCCCAAGGAACAATAGTGTAAGAAGCACCAGCAAGGGGTAAGGAAACTCCTGCTATTTTGCCATATGTCCTGCTGCCCTTGCTCAACATTAGTTTGCTCATCTGCTGGGCAGCTTTGGGCTGCTCTTCACTTTACCATCCCAACGTTCTGCTCCTCTGTGGAGATTTTCAATTTTCTAGACGAGGTGCAGCACATCAAGAGTGAACAGGTGTGTGGTGCAGTGTATGACTTTCATGAGCAACATCTAAAGAGCAAAAATATTTTGTAAAATAAAATTCAGAGGAAATAAGTTGTTTTCTTCCTAACATATTTATTTCAATGTTATATTTGAAGTGATTTCATTCTTTCAGATTTGGGAAAACCATATTAATTTTGAAATGACTATTTTTTTTAACATACATTGTTAAGAGATTCCTAAAACTAAGATCAGGTGTTAGGGAATTAGGTTGGTAATTCTGAAAAACAACAGTATTAATGAAAATATTCAATTTCTGTTTCTAAGAATAATTTTTAATGAGATGGTTCCAAGGCTGCAGTTAATTTTATACTATAGCCTATGTGTATGAGATTATAAAACACTTCTGTTAAGGTTCTTGAATTTGTTGAGGAGACAGAAGTGTAAATGCCAGAAACACAGTGGGCAGTATTGATTTATACCAAGGAAGGCTTAGGGGCAGACACTATGCATTAGATTAGATTGTGAGAAACTAAATAAAGGCTACAGGGACCTTTAGTACTATCTTTGCATCTTGTAAGAATATAACCATTTCAAATTTAAAAATGTAAATCTACTACATTTTAAAAATGAACATCTGATGTTTAGTTTCCTAGACATTTTAACCTTAATTCAACAGTTACAGTGCTTTTTTTCGGGGGGGGGGGGTGTAGAGAAATATGTATTGTTAAAGCCTTTACCATCAGATAAATTTATTTGCCTACAATGTCAAAAGATGAAAGTCAGAAGATTCGGGTAATGAAGATGTACATTATCTTTTACTTTGTCAGCAAACCAATGGATTAAAATTTACTTTTAGGCTAAATATTTATTAATAACATTTATAAATGAACACATGTATAAATAATTATAAAACAATTTTAATATCTCTCCTATTTTAAACATTTTAATAGTATCGTAAATAACTTCAAGGGATGAATTGTTATTTTATGTCTGTGTTTTTAAGGAAATATAAAACATTCAAAAATATTAAACTACTTATAATTTTAGTTAGCTTCAATCATCTTTAACTCAGTCACTCATTTTGTCATTTGATTTATAATTTTATAAATGATAAGCCATCAGAGGAGTTAGTCAGTGATGGATTTTTCCTTACTCCTTAGAAATACTGTTTAAATGTCACTCATAATGTGTTCTTTCTTTCATGTGAGTTAATATCTGGTATTCTGTATAATATATGAATATATTTCTATATGCATACACAAAGTAAATTAAGACCAAAGTATCAAAGATAGTTGAACAGTAAGCAGCAGAGTAAAGAGCGTTATTGGCAGACATTGTCCAGATGCTAGAATATAGCATGGTGGGGAAGATAAGAAGGAAGGATGCGGTCCCCTGGGCCCCGGAAGAATCTACAGTGAGAACTGAAGCCCACAGAAAGAATTTAAACAAAAAAATGCTAAAACTCAGAGGAAGGCAGTAGCTGGCAGCGTCTTCTCCTGGAGACAGACCCACCGTGTGAGAGGAGCTGTTGGAACCTGGGGACACATGGTTATAGTGACAGTGGCAGCTGGCAACTCCACAGCTCTCTGCAAAGAGACATGGTGGAGGGGAGTGACAGATACAGAGGACTGCACTGGCTGGTGGTGAGTGCACAGGACTCAGTCCTCCTGCGGGAGAGAGTGCTTGGCTGGGAGCCATTTTGGAGCAGGGCAGGATAAGCCCAGAACCAGAACTGCTGCTGGCTTCCTCCAGCAGCTCTTAGCAGGGTGCAGACCCTGGAAATTGCTAGGACTGAGCCCTGCCCCGTGCACATTCCAGGTCAGTCTGGTGGCAGCAGCTGGCCCCACCCTCATGCACACTCCAGAGGCCACAGTGGAGAATCCCTGCCATTGACCCACCAAGTCCCCAGGCAGCTACCAACCCTGCCCCTATAGGCACTCCAGCAGCCATCAGGGAGCCAGCGCAGGCTGGGAAAAGCAGCAGACAGCCCTGTACCAGTGCACCGAGTGGCCACCATCAGATACCCATAGCTAGCACTGGTTAGAAGAACCAAACTGTCTCACTTTAGAGAAATTGTAGCCAGTATGGGAAGTGCCTGGGAGCCCACTACCCACTTGTGCAGAAGAACCCAGGAATATGTCAAGAGGAAGAGGCAAAAGGCAGTCTCTGGCTCCAACCCAAGCAGAGCAAGACCAGGAGTGTAAACACAAAAGAGATCAGGAATTGCACACCTGGAATTTCTGAAGTAATGATAACTGAAGTAAAGAAACATCTTCATGAGGCTATAAAAGAAATTAGAACTGAAATACAAGTTAAAGGAAGAAACAAAAAACATAATAAAAGAATTGCTAAGCACCTCTAAAGGAGACATAGATTAAAAAAAAAAAGAGGAGCATAGGAAAATGAGGAAAACCTTGAATGAACAATATAGAAGAGATTTAGAATACATGAAACAAATTCAAAGAGATAGCCAGAAACTTTTAAAAATGCCATTGAAAGCTGGCAAAACCATTTGAAAAACACTGAAGACAGACTTTCAAACCTTGAAGATAGTTTGCAGCTTGTTATCATAAAAGGAAAGATCTCTTAAAAATAACAAGGAACCAGGAAGTAACAATTCAAAGGCTGTAAGAAAACCCAAAGAAATATAACTTAAGAATAATAGATGTGAGTGAAAAAGCAGGGGTCAACACAAATAACATTATAAGTCTATTTACAGAAATAATATCAGGAAACTTCCCATGCATGGAAAAAGGAAGTGTCATTCAGATAAGTGCGGCATATAGAATTCCAGATAGCCAAAACCAAAATAAATCTACACCCAGATATATAATAATCAGGATCCCAGAAATTCAAAACAAGAACAGAATATTAAAAGCTGTTAGAGAAAAAAAAAAACAGATCACGTATAAAGAAAAACCCATCAAAATCACAACAGACTTCTCAACACAAACCATGAAGTCAAGAAGAGCATGGAGTGAAGTATTTCAAGCCCTGCAAGAAAACAACTTCCAACCCAGATTGATGCACCCTGCAAAACCATCTTTCAGAATCAATGGAGAAACTAGATACTTCTGTGACAAAGTACAACTGAAGGAATTCATGACCACCAAACCAACCGTACAAAGACTACTGAAGGACATTCTAGAGAAAGATAAAAAAGGCCACTGTGGAACAGTGGCAGAGAAGGATCATCAACTGGGGCAGACAACTAAATGGAGGGGAAAAATAGGCAACCAACGGCAGAAAAATAGCATGGCAGAGACGAGAGACAGTGTATGTTGGCCATAATTGTTAATGTAGATGGCCTCAATTCATCAATAAAAAGAAACACAGGCAGAATGGATCAGGAGACAGGATCCATCAATATGCTTTTTACAAGAAACACATTTAACTCAAAAGGGGGTTCATAGACTGAAAGTCAAAGGAGAGAGAACAATGCTCTATGTGACAGGGAACCAGAAATAAGTGGGGTAGCTTGCCATCAACTGCAGAGTGGGTAAGAAAGACATGGCTTTTTTATACAATGGAAAGCTACTCAGCTATAAAGAAAGATAACTCGAAGGTCTTGTAGGTAAATGGATGCAACTTGAGATTGTGGGTGAATATCATGTTGTCTCCCTAGTATAAAACCTAAAAGAGTTAGTAGGATCCAAAATGCACAATACGTCCTGTGCAAGTAAAAGAGGAGGAAGTGTCTAAAAGTAGAAGGCAGTGGGCATTGTGAATCTATTATCATGATTTGAAACCCATATTGGTTTCATTGTTCTCTTTAGTTTCATTTTATTTTGTTTTGGTTTGTCTAATTTTATTATATTTGATGGCATGGACAGTTATTTCAAAGATAACAAAATATATTATGGTAGCCATTATTAACTTCCTATTAACTTGCTTTGAAGCCTATATTGCTTTCATTGTTTTATTTTGATTGATTTTATTCTATTTTTTTTGTTTGACTGTATCATGTCTAATAGTAAAGGCAACTACTTTGAAGATAATGAGAGGCATCATGGTAGCCACTGTTGTTTTACTATTATCTTGTCTTGAAGTCCTGTATTGCTTCCATTGTTTTGTTTCTATTGATTTTATTCTTTACTATTTTGTTTGATTTTATTATGCCTGATGGTAGGGGCAGTTATTTTGAAATAACAAGAGGCATTATGGTAGCCATTATTGATTTCCTTTTATCTTGTTTTGAAGTCATATACCATGTTCATTGTTTTGTTTTGATTGACTCTGTTCTGTTTAATTTTGTTTCGTTTTATTCTCCTCAAAAACAAAACAAAACAAAACAAAATACCCTTTACAAATAATCTCATCCATTGCAGCCTCATCTTCACTCATCTTCATTTTTTTGCTGTTGTAGGGATGCTCTGTGGAATGGCCCGCATTATTAAGATGGGAAAAGGATTTGGTGAATTGCCTCAAGCATTATACAAATGAGTCTAGGTTCTACAAAATTGCCATGTTTCAAAAAATCTGTCATTTCTACTATCCATTTCTCTCCACTTGAGAAAAGCACTTCTTAAACTAATTATATGATCAAAATATGTTGTTCTACTCCAACAAATAAGATCTATCTAAGATTTTGAATTAGTGTGGTATGAACACCACAATACAACCATGCAGTTTTAATTTCTTAGAATTGAAATCATATTTTAAATAAAGTCATTATAAAATTTTTAGTAAATTAATAAAAAAAATGACCCCACAAAAATAAAAATAAAGTAAATTAACTATAGTACCTGAATAAAATCATTTTGCAAAGGATTTTTTCATAATAAGTCAAGGTTTCTTCCATTTGTTCTTTTGTTTTCTTGATACTGGGGCTCAAACCCAGCTCTTTATTCATACTGGGAAGTACTCAAATACCACGATGTGCTCCAAACCAAGAATATACGTATTTTTAATTTATAATTTCTAACTGGAGATAAAAATAAGTCTGTTTATTAAGAATGTCACATTGTAAGGGCCGAAGATGTAACTCAGCAGTGCAGTGCCTGCCTGGTAAGCACAAAGTTGTGAGTTCAATTCCTGGTAAGAAAGAGAGAAAAGAAAAGAAAGAGAGAGAATCTCACACTGTTCCTGACCGGCCAAGCAAGTCTTTGTGAATTTGTTTGGGCTAGAAATAAGTTTTACAGTTTGGTTAAATGGGTGATCTCTACAGTAACATTTGTTGTTTAGAAATGTAATAGATATGATATAGAAGGACACATTTCAATGACTTTATTTGGAAAATATTATTAACTATTTTTAGTTCAATAATAATTTTCAATATCTGTTTATAATTTTTGCAAAAAATGAGTAACTATTAGGACTTAATAATGTTCCTTAAATAGGAAATATTTTGTATTTAGCATGTCCCTTGTATTTGCTAGGTCTGAACTTTAACCTGTGTTTTAATTTATAAATTTGAGCAATATACTTCTTTCCTCCTTTGTGGAAAGGAGCAGTTGTAGCGGAGAAAGATATTTCATGAGCTCACATCTCATTTGAATGACAGAGTAGAGATTTAGTCAGTAGACCATGCCCTGAGCCTTTCCTCCTCTTTGTGGAGCTGCTCTGGAAAGAAGCGGATAAAGTCCTAGGGAGTGGCCATAGGAAAAATAAAGGATATTGGGTCAAATTTTGTTGCCTGACTGGCCCTGAATCAGCTCCTACCTCTAACAAGTAGCAAGAAAACAGAAGACCTATATTGCAGACATGCACAGGGACATCATTGCAGCAAGCCAGGGTCCCTTGAGCTCTCACCCACACCTGCACACAACTAAATCAGGTAGAAGACATTTGTTTGCTTTCCAATATATCTTGTTTGCAAATCTTAGCCTTTGTAAATGGAAATTGGAACTAAGGCTAGTTATTACTAACATTTTTCACATCTGTTATTGAATGAATATGTAACAAAATAAAAGGTACTGTTTTGCCTTTCAGCAACTAAATCTTTTCTCTGAAAACCTCCAGGGTATTATTTTTTTGAGACTGTGTCCTACTTCTTTGCTCTATTTAGTGTTTTTATGTAAGCTGGCAGTTATTTTTGCTTTTCTACATTTCTTCTAACAGGAGACTATTTTGTACACATTAACAATGACAAACACTGAAGGGACAATTTGATACAAGGTAAAATAAATATGAAACCTTATGTTTCAGAATTGTTCATACTTCATCTAACTACTGATTATCAAGTGGAAAATCTTGTATGTAGTATAATAATCATTTTAAGTACTAGACTTTAACTTTTTCAGTTTTGCTCAGTATATAAACAGCCCTGTTAGGACACAGACAGAAAAATAGATAGATAGATAGATAGATAGATAGATGATAGATAGTCCCATTGTGTGTGAAAAAGTGTAATGTAGGCATTATGTATAATGACATTTCATGTTACTGTTTATCAGCATAAGAATTTGCCTATATAACTATTCAAATTATAGTTTATGTTTTCATAACCAAAACCAGTCTTCATTAAAAATGTCTTTCTCTAGTGTCAGTTTATCTACTTTGTTTCCTTCACTGCCTTCATCTAGCACAGCTCAGGGAACATTTATCATTGTATTAATATAATTTATTTTGACTTGTTATGCAACTGTTGAAAAGTTAGAACCAAGTAACATATGACTAATAATCACCCTGAAAATTCATGGTTTTAAGTTATTTTTACAATGTTTTCTACATAAGACCTATTATCATATAGTTTAATCATTTTTTCCTCTATTTATTATGATGATAAAGATCACTGTTGGTGGAAAAATTTCTCTCATTTCCTTCTTTTTCATTAATATACATTTGTTAATAAATTTACCATTTGTCTATTCCAAAGTAACAAAATTGATCTGCTAATTTAAGCAAAAGTGACATAAATATAAAGTAATAATTCACTAATATAATTTTAATATACTTTTTATTGAAAACAGAATGACTCAAAATGTTCTTCAGAATACAGTTTTAAGTCAGTGATTAAGAGGAAAATCTTTTTAACAAAGATTAGAAACTGGTATTGTAATGGTAATATTTTGTTATTTTCTGGTTACATAAAGCTACAAAATGTAAGCAATATAACTTATATAGCATATTGTTTTTAGTCCTGACTTATTTCTATATTACTGTTTCCTATTAAAATTTAATAAAAAACTGATAAACTGAATAGAGTGTGATTTTTTTCAAGTGTATATATTGGAGGACTCATGGTGCTTTATTTAAACATTGCAGAATTAAAACTTTTCAACATCAAATAGAATCTTCTATTTAGTTTATAAATAATAAGTTCTAGAATTTTCTAGAATTTCTTCTACATGTTTCTTGATTTCAAAATAAAGCAAGCAATTTTAGGTTTTAGTATCCTTTTTATGATCACAGTTGAATTATTTCCAAGACCCTAAAGGCAAATCACTGCAAATGCCCGTAATAGACAGATATTGAAAATTCACATGTATGAATGACTTATAGTGAGACTAACTCCTGCCACATACTACACAGGTGAATATGAAGAGCAATGTTAACCAAAAGAAATTAGTTACCAAAGAATCATGCCATATAATTACACTGGGGTAGCTTGATAAGCTAAAATGCAATCAAGTGTTTAGGAACTCAAATTTAACTGTTAAACTATCAAAAAAAGCAAAGCTATAGTTAGCATAAATATTATAATCATAGTTGTCTTTAGCAAAGGACAAAGGCAATGATAGAAGAGGGGAGCGGGTCTGTAATGATCTGGAAATTCCCTATTTATTGATTTGCCTGATGTATACTTGAATATTTATTATATGACAAATTAGTGAAGTGCATATTTTAGTTTGCTAATTTTTAATGTTTTTCATGATCATAAAATGGTTGAAATATAAGCAAAAATAAGATGCAGCCTTTTGCTGATTTCAAAGGATATCAAGATGGATGTAATGTCATTCCATGCCATTGAAATATCTTTAACTATGAGATATCATTCTTCCTTTAGAGTAGTAGCTATTTAATTAAAGCTGTTAACAAACCTTGGTGTTTAATTTGCAAGTTTATATATAGTGTGAGGGTGGAGGAAGACAGCACGTAAGCTATATATAGAGAGAGAAGTAAAAAGACTGAAAGAGAGAAGAGGAAGAGAAGGGGAGAAATTGACAGGGTGGAATGGAGTGGTGAAGGTAACAGAACAAAAGTTAGAGCATGATGCTGAAGACTTGGAGTTCCGTGAAAGTATTCTTTACAAATTGTTTTTCTTTGTATTATAATATCATATAAAGAAATCCATGGAAAAGTGAATTTTGTGTTGTGATGTGAATAAAAATGAGTTCTACATTCTAATTGTTATCCAATAATGCATTAAATGTCCAAAGTCCTAATTCTGAGGACTCTTGAGATCCTTTTAATGATAGACACCTCAGTCTCTCAGATCTGCTGCCACTATAGGAATATATCTTGTTCGATCTTGGTATACCTTTCCCTCAGCAATATTAATTTTTTTCCAAGGATTACCAAATTTTGCCCATATATAGTGTGTTATATATTTTGATTGTAAACAGTCAATCCTTAGATGCTTTCAGGGGCACAACAGAGCTCTGTCAGTTTGAGATAGTGTACCTGACATTGTTCCTTGAGCCATGGGTAGACACTGACACAGTTCTTTACCCTTGCTACTCTTGATTCAAGCTGTTGCACATTCAATGGAAACTGGTCCATTGTAAAGCTACAGTAAGACCATCGAATGCTTCTTAATCATAAGACATGTGGGTCTGCATTGTGGCACAATTCTTTGAAATTTAAAATAAAACCACAAATTTACAAATGCTTAATTTTAAATAAAATATACTGAACATTATCTCTGGCTGGTCTACTTAGGCTTCCTTAGTTGAAGGGAATAAATAGGAGGTAAGGCTTTTATTACCGAGTTTGGAAGGTAAAGACAACTCTTTTTCCATTCAGTTCTTTGTAAGTAGAGAAGGCGGAAAGATAATGTTAAAGCTGTCAGCAGATGTCTGACACTTGAAGGAGAGTACTGTTACAATAGAAGAGCTAACAATATCTTCAAAGGTCATCATGCAAGTCTCAAAATGAGGAGCATTTGTCCATTGACTATGTCACTGACCTCCTTTTGGGCTTTCTTCTCAAAACTGGGCAGCTCAGAACTTTATTCGGTATTTTGGGTGTCAAATCCCTGCATGATGAACAAGTCAGAAGGTGTTATTATTTGCAAAATATCATACCCTCCTGGAAGCTGAGCTAATATTAAATGTCAAGCGACTGAAACACTCACTTTAAGAAGCCCAAGTTTAGAAGTAAAACTGAAGATTTGTGTTAAAGAGGACTCGCCATTGAGAGCTAGCCATGGCCGTCGTAGCACTTGAGAAGTTAGGCTACCTGGAATTAAGCATTTTGTAAAATGAGGGGTTTTAGTTTACCCACAGCAAATGCTGACATTTTAACTGTGTTTCTTCCGTGTTCTTCACAGGCTCACCTCGTAGCAGCTTTTGAAAAGAGTTTAGGAAATATGACTGGCCGATTGCAAAGTCTAACAATGACAGCAGAACAAAAGGTATGTTTAAGTATCGCCACTGAAGGTTGACAGGAGAAAGCACATTTCATAGATCATTTAGATAATTCCCCAGGTATAGCCCCTGAAGTGTAATACTACAAAGGGTCCATTCTGTACTTAACCAGAACAGCAAGAGAATGCCTTTGTTTTCACATTTTAAATTACACACATGATTAGATTAATCCATATGTGAATGCAAAGTTCTTTCTTTGTAGTCAGCATTTTGCTTCTGACTGAAACTATTAAAAGAATGCCAAATGTTAAGAAACAGAAACAATTGTATAAGAGAGAGCATTCTGTATAACAAATTGTTACCATCGACAAGAATTATACTTTAATGAAAATGTTCAAAAGTACATGGCTTATTCACCCACTGAGAAGTAGGCTGAGATACCCAAAAACCATGTCTGGGATAAATGTTAGTACTCTGTCAAGTAAGGGACTTTTAGTCAGAGAATCCGTGACATGTCCTGTGCAGTTTGAGAGTCATAAGAAATAGCTGGCATCTGTGAATTCTGCCTTTGAAATAATATTAAGTTATACAAAGAACTTGAATATAAGTATTAAGAATACTATGGTGTGGATAATGAATACTGAAAAGAAAAGATTGAGATCACAAAGGGAGCTATAATAAGAAGGTGATGCTTCCTAAAAAGTCTGGTTGCTTTCCCTATAAAGACCAGTTAACTGTCTTCTCTGCTGCTATCCCTGTATCTTCTTTGGATTTTCAGGCAGGTTTGGCCCCTGAAATGTATGGACACTGTTTTATAAAGTTATACCTATATATAATGTGGGCAGGCATCCATAGTGCTAGCCTAATTCCCAAAGAGATCCACAATCTAAAAAGTTTTGGAAGTTATATATTCTGTTCTTATATATATCCAAGTGGTGGTTTCTGTGCCATTGATTTCTATAAATTATGTCACTTGCACTAAAAAATTAGCATATATTACCAATTTTCTAAGTTTATGAAAGCTTTAGAAAATTAATCCAATTAAAAGATAAAGTCTAATATCTTATAATTGCTAGATGTAATTGGCAAATGGTGCTTTAGAATTCTACTTCATAGATTTCTTCTGCTCATGGGAAAATACTGTTCATTCTTTTTGAGAAGCACAGCTAAAAGACTTCTTTTGAGCTCATAAGTTTATTTTTCTTTTGTTGAGGAAAGTGAGAAGTATAGTTTATCACTTTATACTTTAAAGCAGTTATCAGAAAAACAAAATTTCAAGTCCTTTAGGGCAGCCAGATTGGAAAAAAAATATGCACTCTGGAACCCAGTAATCTTGAATGTGAATACTGACTGGCTGTTTTTTTGTTTTTTGTTTTTTGTTTTTTTTTTGTACTGGGGATTGAACTCATGACTGCACGCTTGCAAGGCAGGAGCTTATGCCACTGAGCTAAACCCCCAGCCCATACTGACTGTTTTTTAAGAGCTTTCTGACACTGAGCAAGTGAATCTCAACATTTGTAACTCAAACTCAGCATTATAAAAATATGATAATAGCATTATAGACCCACCATAGAAAGTGAGATATCATAATTATGTTACATGCAGTGTGCAATCCAGGAATGTTTCATTTATATTTCTCACATTTTTCCTAAATTAAGATGAATCAAATCATCATTGAGCATGTGGAAGGCCTATTGCTAGAAATAAAGATTAATATTCAAGTTTTAATATCTTTAAGAAATCAAAATTAATAGAAAACATTGTCCCTCCCCATAGTTCTTTCAACTTATATTTGTAAGTATAAACATGTTAATTTATAATGCCTTTAATTAATATCTTAATGTTTAATATTTCTATAATACAAAGAATTTTATAACTACATGCCCTTGTTTTATATTTATATAACTTTAAAGTATCATTGCCAAAACTGTGATGTTTTCCTAAAAGATATTTTGATGTTTCAAATTGCCTTTGTTATTTTTTAACCAAGAATAAAATCATTGTAGTTTTAAACTATATATACACCATAATGTTGGTAACTAGTTTATTAAGCTAAGATTTATAAATTTACTTTTTCCAAAGTGGTTTAAGAAACCTATAAAATTAGCTGCAATATTTTATGGCATAATGCAGTGAGAGAATCTAACAAAAAACAGCAGATGAAAAACTTAATTGCAATGTATTATGGCATAATTCAGTGACAGAATCTGATGAAAACAGCAGATGAAAAACTTAACTGCAGTATATTATGGAAAGATTCAGTGGCAGAATCTAACAAAAAAAGGGTAGATGAATGTATACAGGAAAATGCCTGAACCTAGATAATTACTGTCGCAAAGCAGGGAGCCGAGCCAAGTATCAGGAACACTAAGGCACAAAGAGAGATCGCTTGTTGTCTTTTGTTCTCATTTCCTAACCCAAAGAGTATAATTTAGATTAAAGAGACAAACTTTTTGGCCTGAAATTCAAGGACAAATGTATTGCGGAGGTTCTTAAATTGGGGTCAGGGAATAGAAAAGACAAATTTATTGCTCAGATAGACGTTTCTCTAAAAGCTGAGGGCATAACATTTAATCATATTTCAGCAAAGGCATTTCTTCCAAGAACTGACATAAAAGAGTATATTGTTCTTTGGTGATCCAGCAATCCTGAGCAAAAGCCGGAGGACTATAGAGCAGAGGTTTTTCAACTCTGTTCCTAGAGTTCTATAGTTTATTTGCCCATTTGGTCATTCATCAAATATATCCTGATCTTCTGATATATAAGAAGAAAGTATGGATTGAAAAATAAGTGCATGAGATGTGCAATTATTTTCCTATCTCTATGTGTATCTATAGATATAGGTATTTGCTAGAATATAAACTTAATGAGAAATATTTCAATATATTCCCCATAACTTATATATGACATATATATAGTATGTCTCATGAAGTTTATGATCCTTATATATGAAAATCTTCATCTATAAAAATATTTATGTATATATGGTATTCCACATGACTTGTTATATATCTATATCTAGATATATATATTGCATGTGAAATTTGTATTCTAGTACAGGTATTAACAAAAATAGATTTAAGATGTTATATTTCAGATGATGATAACCACCACTGAAAAAAAAACAAAATTGAATGAGTTCATTGGGAAGTTGGTTGGAAAACTAACACATGAAGAAACAAACACATGTTGGCTTATGTGTGCTTGGTTATATGCTTGTGAAATAGATAAACTAAACTATACTTCAGTCCTTTTCTTCTGTCTCCATAGAATGATTTTCAATCATCATATGGTATTAATTACCTGTAATAATGTCCAAATTTTAGTTTGACTCATACAACTTTCCCTTGAATAGTGTACTAATGATTTTCCTTGTTTCCAGTTGCCAAATAGCAGTGATTCCTCTCCTTAATTTGTGTGCCAGAAGACTGCTGTTATACATTTATAACATTTTAAAGAAAAGATATGAGTGAATAAGCCAACTAATAGAAATTTATTTTGCCATTAGAAACACAATAAAAAGTCACAAGCTTCTCAAAGGGAACCAGTGCATTTTCATGCTTGTTCCAGAGTAGAGATGGTGGAGAGGGGCTTTGTAGCTTTTGGAGGGTGAAGAGAATTAATTCACAGGAAATACAGGAATTTATTTCACAGAAGAAGGAGCAGCCTGAGCACAAGCAGCAAGGAGGAAAATGATGGGAGACGTCACTCTGAGCACTGTAGGCAGGGATTAATTTTCTCATAGAATGCCAGTTGAGAAAGACTCTGGCACAGGTCATTAAAATGGCAAGAATTCTGCAAATATATTTTATGGATGAAGTTTTTACAGAACTATTGCTAAATCTTTGTGTTCAGATTTACAAAGATCATACTCATTTAGGAATTCAGAATCCAGAAGACATTCAAATTATGTCCCTAGAGTTGTCAAGATGGGAAAATTAGAATATATTTGGCCTTTAACTCTTCCCATTTTAAAATATTTGCCATCTGGAAGCATTTTTTCTTAAATAAATACCTAGAGTCAGACAATATGCTAATTTTTTAGGACACAAGAAAACATGAATACCTAATATTAAATTACTTTTTTTCTATTGGGATTTGGTGAACTTTGCCCATCTGAACCTAAATGTAGTAGAAACAGCCAGTCGATTTCAGTAGAAAAGTAAGCAAGTCTTCAAAGTAAATACAAAGGAAAGGCTAAAAGAGAGGAATATGGTCTAGGAAATTTAGTTCCATAAAGTCAGATTAACTGAGTATCAATGGCAGGAAGTGAAAGTATATTTTGTGGAAAAATGTGAGAGGCTTACCTAAAATGTCAAGACAGTTTAATAAAATTTTGGGGAGAGCCAAATAGGCCTTTATCAGGAAATAATTTGAAAAAGATAAGAGATAATCAGAAACTTAAGTTGGAAACAACACCAACCTAAGGCTTGTAGTCTGAGATGATATTTGGTTATTTCATTTAGAAGCATTTCACTATGGTATTCATAACTTATTTACTTCAGACACATGTGAAAAAGCTATTCAAGGAGATATTTATTCCATTTGGCTTCTTTATACAAAAAATTTAATGTAAAACTGGAATTTTAACTGGTCAACTGGTGTTGAGCCACCATTATCTTGAATGGGTCAGTGGAGAAGGGATGAGGGTATAAAGAAAATAATGTCTGATCATGTTACTCCCAAAGCTTTTTGCAGAATTGCCCTAGCTCTTTGGTATCTAAATGATGATGATAGGAAATTGGCAACTACTAAATTGGAGAAGGAAATTATAAATTCATACTTTGATGACATATATTTCCTACAATTTTCTCTGAAGTTTGTATTCTGATTCTAAAAATGTAAATGCTTTCTCTTGGCTGCCTTCAAAAGAGATCATATGAAAACATTTCATATTATCTAAGGATTTTGTTGTAATTTATCCATAAAACTCATATATAATCATAGTCCTTATCCAAACTTCCACCAAAGACCAAAAAATAATACATAATTTTGTTTGGAAGCAACATTACAATTTCCATGGATTACAGAAACCTTTGAAGAAATATGTTTAAAACATAAATGTGAACAACTAACTAGAGTTGTGAAACAAAAAAATTGAAAAATACTGAAAAACTAGTGTCTATATCACATTCACATTTTTATTTAAAATCCTTGATGTTCATTTCTATAATAATATTGAGAAAGAAAGCAAGGCAGACCTGACTTTATTGCCATCCAAACTTTCTGCTTACATAACCACATTGAGACTCTGTTTTTAATAAGGAATAAAAGTTTCGGTGTTTTCATATGGCACTGTACTCCCTCGTGACCACTGTCTCATAAAAAACAAAACACTACACAGTAAAGTTGAAGTTTCGTATTATTCTTTAATGGGAAAATAGAGTGGCAGAACATAGACCAGAACATTTCAACAAAATCATTCCATCATTTGGTGAGGTCATAAATCACATGAAGAAACATGTTCTCCAACAACTAAATAAGCCAAATACATAGAGGATCTGAGAGTACACAGAGGGGACCTTTATTATTTTTCTGTCAAAAAAACAGAGGTTTCATAAATATGGAGACACTTCAGAGTCACCTGTGAGGGACAGGAAGAATATTTAAAGCAAAGGGAAAGAAATGTCTCAAAAAAAGAGACAGTTGCAGCCTGAATGACATGGTACAAGTGGATCTCATTAACTGACATAAGAAGGAAGGGATTTTAGATTTGGGGAAAACTAATGCAGGTTTAAACAGATTATGTCAATCAATATAAAATCTAGTTTTCTTTTTAGTTAAGACTCTAGGTCTTAACTAAACTGATTATAAAGTTCACCTAAACGAAGTCTCTCACAGAGGCAATTTTTTTCCAAGTTACATGCTAGCATATAGAATTACTTAGGTTTGCTGATCCAACAAAAACTAACCTGTTAATATCTCTTGTTTTCAAAGAAATTTTTAATTTTAGAGAGTGATGATGCTTCTACTGTTTATCAAACAAAATATTCTTACAAAATTCGCTGGATATTCCACTTTTAATCATTTAAAATCACTTTCTGGAAGAGATTTCTCTAGAAAAGATTGCAGTGTGAGGCTAACACTGAAATAAGTCAGCTGATAAAAGTTAAACTCAAATTTTAGACATTTGCATAAAATCTCATTTCCATTTTGTTCCTTTGAAACTACAACCAATTATTTTAGCATACTTTTAATCTACATTATGAACATCACAAATCTTAAATTCATGGTTTAAAATCTTATTTTAATTAAAACTCAACATGCAATCTACTACTTATATTATAACACTAATATTCAAGTTATCTGATTCATTAATTATGTACCATAGATGTTCTTTTTAAGTAAATTTATCATAAAATCAGAATGAATTCCCAGTAAATACTTTACCTCTTGGGGAATTAATTTAAAGTGTATAATATATTCAATTTTGATAAACTTACCTATTGCCAGTTGAGCAAGGGTCAGAGTATAGAAAATGGAAATAAGGAAATATAGTGAGTTGAGTTAGAAAGTTTTCCATGAATACCAGGTTTTTCCATTATGACAAATAAATGCTAATGGATTATAGTCAAGTATTTGATGACTTACATATAAATTCAAAAGTTACTATTAATTTCTCAGTATAAGATTCTTTGATTTATAAAGTATTAGAAGTCTATGAAAAGAATTAATTTGTTTTTAAAATCTAGCTGTTCACTTGTCAGGGATACAATTATCCAATGAAAATAAATAAATGAGGTACCAAGTAACTCTCTCAAACTTGTATATCATTTCAATTAGCTTTGTCTATCTTTTATTAAGTATCTAAGATTAGAACAGTCACAAAACATCCAAGATTTTCATGCAAAGAAAATCTTTATCTTTTCTTCCCTATATCCTGAGATATATTAAATACCGGTAAACTATTCACCAAAAGGATAGGAGTGCAAGCCTGATTGTTTGCCTTTCTGCTGAAGATGATAGAGAAAATTATGAATGAAAGGAACTCTCCTGTAAGAGGCTGAGAGAGTTCTAATTTTTAAGACTGCTTCATCATCAAGAAAGACACCTTGTGTTCGAGCCTCTGATGCAAATGTTGCCGTCTATGCTACCTGCACATTTCCTTTCCTCTTTCTTTTATTCCCCAGCTATCTTATCTTCCTCATAATAAGTAATTTCTGATCCAGTAACTCACTTACATAGCTGTGAAAGATAAGATGAAATAGTGATTTGTATTAGAATATAACTTTAAATTATCCCAATGTCAGTAAGAAAACATACGTTTTATTCAAAAAGTGAATTTATAAGATATTTGGGGAATTTGTTGTTTAAGAATTGTGTACCACATATATTGTTTCTTAAAATGTATTCCCCCATTGCTTTGTTTCAGTGAACCTAGGTCCTAATACTAGGAATTTTACTGGATGAAAAGTTGCAGGATCTAAGATGACCCCAATATGCCAACAGAAATTTAATAAAATGTCATTCAATAGAAGTGAGTTAGGGATGAGATTCAGGTTATATACTTGTAGGCAAAGAATTACCAAGTGAAAAATACATTACATAAAATCTAAAAATCAATCATTTGACAAAAACTCAGTTTCCAGTTGACAGTAAATAAATAAAATACAATAATGTGATACCAATATTTAAATATCTAATATAATCATAGGTAATAGTACAAGTTTGGTATCTAAAATGAATGCTGTGATATCTTGCTTTCTATTGGTCAGCTTAAATGTCACTCTGTAAAACGATTAAAGATTGTAACACTTTTATAAGGCTCTAACTAAGGAAAAATACTTTTTAAAATTTTTGTATTAGCAAAGAAAGAAGTCTTTTGTATTAGCAAAGAAAGAAGTAAATAATAACAAAGTCAGCCAAGCATCCAAATCTCCCAGGATGCTGGTACAATGTAAAATTGACTCCATTTTATAGTGAACTTTGAACAAGACCATTTTATTTTTCTCTCCAGATATTAAAGCTTCCAAACTGTTTATTCCACAGGAATCTGAACTTATAGAGCTAAGAGAAACCATTGAAATGCTGAAGGCCCAGAACTCTGCTGCCCAGGCTGCTATTCAGGGAGCGCTGAACGGTCCGGACCACCCTCCCAAAGGTATATTTAGAAATATTGCATTTTTCATCCAATAGAGTGAGCATCTTTTTTTTTTTACTAGCTACTATTTCTGGTTAGAGGAAAGCTGCATTATTCAGTGGCACTGCCTTTTAAAATCAGCAAGGTGGAATTAATGTGATCAGAAGTCTAACTTTGAGAATAATAAGCTTCATTATCAAATAATTTTTAAATCAACCTTAACAAATTCATTTCTATAGGCTTACACACATTTATCCCCATAGATGTAGGACAGTTGATTAATACATGCATTTTGACATGAAAATCAGGGCCAATAATGATTATGATAATCCAGAACTGTACATAAAACTAAACAGTCAATAAGCAAATATCCCAACAAGTGAACACGGGAAGCAGTTTCTCCTGGGTGGGGTCAATACAAAGGTAATTTCTTACAGGTAATTTAAAAGTAAGAAGAAAAAGTAACATTTTACCTGCTTTTCATCATCAATTTTGAAATTTTCAACAATGAAACTATTTTGATACCATCCTTACCACTCGGTTCTCCAGTGAAGGAATGCTCACTACTGTTATTCGGTTCAGAAAGCCCTGTAATTCTTTCACTCTATGCATGGCTTTATACTATTGTGTTATGTTTGATATTATTGTATTTGAAACTATGCTCAACTATAGCAGAGTAAGAGATATAGTGTTAGCTACATTTTTCTTTTACATACACTCTTCTTATTCATGCCTTGGCTCTTTGTACTAGCATTAAATATGCTCAACTGTTTCCCAGTTTAAATTATTTTCCTAAATCTTATGTGGTCTGTCAGACATGCAAAAGTACTTGCGAGTATCAGTATCTTCAGTCAGTGTTCTTCATTTTTTATAGATATTGTATGTTTGTGCTACATCATAATTACATTCATCTTAGGGAATTGGAACTGATCACCTTTTAGCTCACTGGATTGTTGCTTCCTAGTATCCAGGATAAGCAGTGACTTATATGACAGTTAACTAATACAACATTTAAAATTCTCATCGTGTTAGTTATGGAAATTGCATTTTGTACCGATGTCCAATTATTACTATTGCTTGAAACATTCACTTATTTTCTAATAGTTAGGACACTATCTACTCTTGTTTCTTCTTCTTTTTTTTTTTGAAAGACAATAAAACAAAAGGGGGCTGTACAGAGCAGATCAGAATAGGACAACATAGGCAACACAGTACTTTACATTAAGTCAACTGGACATCAACAGTAGCTAACACTATATCTCTTACTCTGCTATAGTTGAGCATAGTTTCAAATACAATAATATCAAACATAACACAATAGTATAAAGCCATGCATAGAGTGAAAGAATTACAGGGCTTTCTGAACCGAATAACAGAAAATGTTCAATGG